>RXIC02000112.1:0-153603 GCA_003952965.2 Morella rubra | reverse complement strand
ACTATTAGCACTACCCGAAATCCACTAAGAAAAGAAACATTGCAAACAGTGATGCAGACACTACACACCCCTTTGTTGATTCTGACTACTCCGATGTAATTAATCCGAATAACTCTATTCAATCCGCCCGTGCGGCAACCACCTCAGGCCCTTGAGGTTCTTTTTATGTACTTTTCGAGAACGATCTTGTTCTTCAACACCAAAATTCCGGCAGCCAAACTCCTTCAGCACTCTGAAGGCTTCATAATAGAAGATTAGTTTCAAGGTGATTGGATGAAAGAAAAATTTAGTACTTTTGATCTGGAATCTTTAGGGTGTTTTTCTCTCTCAAATGAGGGCTCAAATAAATAAAGGACAACCTCCCTAGGGTTACAAATTGACATTTCAAAGTATTGAAAGTATACTTGAGTTTCTTGCTCAAGTCAGGGTCAAGAAGAAGTCGGGTGAGCTTTTCTGTGAAGGCTTGCCCGAGCCAGGAGGCGAGCGTCAGGCCAACAAAACTAATCTGTGAATCTCAACAGTTTCATTCGAGCCAGAGGTCGAGCTCCAGACGAGTGAGAGCTCATTGTGATGTTTACACAGAGTTCGCTTGAGCGTGGAGGAGATGACTTGCTTGTAGAATCCTTTTCTTGAACAAATTGTTAAGAAACTCCTTATTTTCTTGAACAATTTTATGAGGAACTCCTTTTTTTTCTTGAACACTTAAACCAAACTTATTTGATAAGGAATTACAACTCAATTTGGACTTCGTTTAGCATAGTATTACTTCAATACTCAAATACACTAACAAATATCATTGACCTTTTGTAGATAATTTGTTTGCAATTTTGTTGTTTGTTTATTTCTTAAAGGACTTCTCCTCCGATGGGAGTTTTTTTTTTTTTTTTTTTTAACTGAAGAAAGAGGCTCAGGCAGTGTTGAATGACCCTACAATCTAAACTTTGGATGGAGTTAATGTTTGCATCAATTTTGGATTGTTCTTTAGTCAGCATTTTAGTCAAATATAACTATCAGACTCTCAAAGTGCATTTTCGCTATCATGCTAAAATTAATTTGGTACTGCTAACTTGTTCGTTCCATGGTTTTCGAGGTCAGGTCAAGGAACGTAGAGTAAAGAAAATAAAAGAAATGGACCCTAATCCACTTGTGTGCTCAGAGAATGCACTTTTGGCTGAAAGGAGTTTTATGAGTGGGCAAGACAAACCATCTGTTGAAAATGGCTATCATTTGGAATGGACAGAAAAGATTGCTGCAAACATACAGCCATCTCAAGGAGTGCATTCCAAGGTAATGGTTTGTGGATTATGATAAATCAGTTATATTGCATCAGTGTGTCTGGGGTATATTAGCTTATTGTAGTGGTCTGTTATGTAACTAGACTGCTAGCATTCAAGACACTGCTCGTACAAGATGTCGAAAGGTGTATGCTCATGGTCATGATTTCAATATCAACTCCATCTCCAATAATAGGTAAAGTTTATGTCTGCTGTCTTTGTATTATAACTTTTATATAATTTCTTGCTTGGAGAGTGTCTTGCAGTGCATGAGGGGGATATAAGGATGGCATTATAATGTTAGTTTGATACACAAGACTGTCATTGCTGTTTCTTGTTCTAGTCACCCTTACCTTTTAATAGGTTGCAGGAAGGTTGTTAGTTTGCTAGATTCGAACCTATAGATGTTTTGCTGCGGCAAAAATGATAATCTGGCTTCCTAATCTCTTTGCAGTGATGGCGAGACATTTATTTCTGCAGACGACCTTAGAATAAACTTGTGGAACCTTGAGATTAGTGACCAGTGTTTCAATATCATTGACATGAAGCCACCAAACATGGAGGATCTTACCGGTAATTCTGTTGATCCTCTATATACTATAGAGTGTGATTTCAGCCACCTGTATTTTTTATTTATTTATTTCCCTATTGTGGTAACCAAAATATATCTCTTACTCTACTTGTTTTGTATCAATTTTTTGATAAATTGTGAGACGTAAAAGTACAAAAGGATAGTAAATTGTGAAGGATCAAGAAATGAAGTCGTACGGCCAAATCAACTCTATTGACAAACTTTGCTTTGTTCTTTTGATATGATGAATGTTTTTGTTTTTCCAATACTGAACTCTGCTAAGCAGCTACTGTTGGAGGTTTTAGAGTCAGGGGACGAGGTTCAGGCTGAGCAGATTTAGACTCGGATCCATTTGGTTGTGCAGACTTGAACTTCAAGCAAAAGCCAAACTCTTTATAGTTGTTAATCATTCTTTTTATCGGATCAGCAACGGAATTTGGAATTTTGGCAAAATTCACAATTCAATGGTTTCAATGCAGAAACTTATAGTTCTATAGGGTGCCACCCTGACCCCAAGCAATAGCAATGTTCAACATACATGTTTATTATTAAGACGCATCACGATAAACTCATTCATGGATTTATTGAATAATGGTGCGAGAACCTAGCCCAGTGGATATACGACGTGATTAAGTGGTGAATAAATTCTTTTGTCACAGATCGCTTCATGATTGCAGAAATGGAAGTCGTTCTGTATTTACGACTATGACTAAGGCCTTGAAAACCATCAATCTCCACCAATTATGCTGTTTCCTAGTCCAACTAGAAATCAGTAGCAATAACCCCAGTGTGCTGTCATATACCATTTTTTTTATCCAAGAAATGGAAAAAAAGTCCCTTGGGGCATAGGTTAATTAGTGGGATTATATCCTGATCAGCTACGTTTTTTAGTTATTGATCCATTTACTTTCTTATTCAGAGGTCATAACGTCTGCTGAATTCCATCCGATTCACTGCAATCTTCTTGCATACAGTAGCTCAAGAGGTTTTATTCGTCTTGTAGACATGCGGCGTTCAGCCTTATGTGACCACAGTGCAAGAATGTGAGTTCTGCTTGTTTGTGTATCTTACCCTTCAGAATGCATGGAATATGATCTGATACTTTCATATGGAGTTTGATTTTGCAGATTCCAAAACGGAGGATCCCAAGGGTTTAGATCATTTTTTACAGAAATCATCGCCTCCATCTCCGATATAAAGTTTTCAAAAGATGGGCGGCACATCTTAAGTCGTGATTATATGACTCTAAAGGTCTTCCTAGTAAATTGAGCATCTCCTTTCAGTTCCAAGTTTCCTCCATCCACAATCTCTCATCTGTATAAGAGTGACACTTTTCATGGTTTTACAGCATTATATTTGACTATAAGTACGCATGAAGAATCAAATTTTGGAGGCATTTGCCCAAACCAAACTTTCTTTTAGATTAGTTATTAGAGCTTATTTTATTATATTTAGTGTGAAATGACAAGTCTATGGCCTACAGCTACTGTAGTCTGGGCACAATGAACCTTTTATTTGAAATTTTGAACTAAGGTATCTCATTTCCTGAGAACCTATAGTGTCTTTGATAAGTGTTTTTAACACCTAGAACATAATAGGTATCACACTGATAAAAAATAGTATATGTATTTCTCACAACAGTGTAACTAGCAATGGAATTGTATTCCAACTGATTCACAACTATACCAGCGATAATTACTTCTGTTTTAAAGGGATACTTTCGATGGCAAAAACATCTCCTGATTTCTGATTGTCCCCTAGATTACGACCTTGAAGAGATGTTGTATTAATGAAGCTTTGTTTTCTGTTGCAGCTGTGGGACATGCATATGGACTCGTCGCCAGTTGCCACATTCAAGGTCCATGATCACCTGCACCCTAAAGTAAGTAACCCAGTTAAAAGAGATGCTTCATGTGGATGTTAGGATGCCCATATTTGTTCTGAAGACTTGTCAGTACAACTTTATCAGTTTCTATCGAAGTATGCAGCATCAATTGTGGTTGTATTAAGAAACTCGCCGCCATTTTATGTAAATCCACTAGCTTAACTGTAGGAACCTTCAGTATTGTTAGTGATGCTTCATTTAAAAGATCAGAAGTCGTTCCGTTCTTTCTTGAAAGGGCTTGGTTACTGTGATAATAGAATCTCGAGACAAGAATCTTCATCTGAGCTTGATAATTGAAAGTACATTTTCCTTGCCATGATTAAGACAGTTTACTTCTGCAAGACTCCACCGGAGCTCGAGGGAAATGTGCTGTTGCAGAAACAGGGCAACTTACCAAAAAATTAGAATAATGCAATGGGCATTAACATGTAACCCTGTAGCTGACTGTAGCCAAATATTTTGTGCAGCTATGTGAGTTGTATACTAATGACTCCATATTTGATAAATTTGACTGCTGCCTCAGCGGAGATGGAATTCATTTTGCAACTGGATCTTACAGGTTTGCCTGTTTTACCCAAACTGCAGTTACAAATTAACTCGAGGGGAGCATTATTATAAATCATAAGTGACCAAACTTCTCTAAATTTGATTTAGCCATCTTCTACGTATTTTCTCCCATGGCGATGCAGAGGGGGTCACTATAGAAGCTAGCAAAAGCCCCAACAGGTTAGTTTTTGTTCTGTTCTTATGTTGTTGGTCACCAGATCAGAAGCCATGGAACAGAAGGAATGCTGCTCTCAAAACACCTAGGGATGGAATTTAATCTGTTAGTCAATCAGAAATAATATATATATCTATTTGTATCCAATGGAAATTAACTCTTAGCATTATGTGATGTTGCCAGCTTGGAAACTGCAAGGATATGGAAAGGAAAATACTCTTAAGTGGTTTTATTTCTCAAGCGTTTTTTGTTTATTGGTTTGATATAGCATGCTTTTACCTAGTTTATATCAATCTTCTGCTGTAATTGTTATTCTATCTTTACAAAACAGGAAGCCCCTTCGTGATGCTGCCCCAAGGGCTAGAAGGTCATCCTTAAGCAACCTGACGCGTGGACTTTATCGTCATGGTTGTTGTTGGCAGTTGTTATTTTCATTTCTTTGACTTTCTTCGAAATATGATTCTGATCTACTTCAATTTGGGGTCCAAACTTATCTACTGTCTCTGATTTAGCAGGGCATGAAAACTCAAGTGCCAGTACCAATGAATTTTCCTGTAACTTACGCTCCAAGCTGCTACATTTGGCATGGCATCCAACAACAAACTTAATTGCTTTTGCCGCTGGGAATAGCTTGTTCATGTACTATGCATAGTTACCTGTACAGTTGTACTCCTTGCAATTGAAAGATTTAGAGTTATGTGCATATTACTTGTCTTTCTGTTTCTACCTGAATTTTAGTTGGACGAGTGCCATTTGAAAGGAAAAAGAGATGCAAAATGTAGAAAGAACTTTCTCTATCTCTAGCCAACAATATGCCACCAAGAAGTATGGTAAGCTTTTTTTTTTTTTTGTCTCTTTTTTTCCCAGACAACAGACATGAAATATTCTCTTCCACTGGTGTTGTGGCAGTTTTGCATATGTACAAGAAATATTTGATCACATGTTTGCATGCCAAAATTTTGGGAGTTTAAAATTTTTAATTTATGGAAATCGGTGAAAAAGTGAAAAAGAGACTATTTGAGTAAATTTTTTATGTTTATGGTGATAAAAAGAGATGATATGATGGGGAGAGAAGTGTTATTCTAGAATTATTTTATTAGGTCAAAATTTAGGGCTGACCAAAATTTGGCATGCAAACACCGGGTTCCAACCAAAACTATTCCTATAATTAGGGACGTAGATGATAACAGGTCCTCTAATTGGGGATGTATTGTAATACGATCAGGTTCAATGTGGGAGCATACCAGATGCTTATAATGGTGGCATTACCAAATCTCTAAACCCAGACTTTGCCTTTAGACTGGGAGTGTTATTAAGCAATTTAAGAAGTTAGTGAGCTCAGAGCTGGTGACATTGTCCCTGAATAAATGGGAAAATAGTGGACTGAATTAGAAGTTCTCTGTTTCGTCTTGGATAAGCGGTGGAGCTTAGATTTTTATTTTTTTCGCTTGGGGGAGAACTGAAAATTCATACTATAAAAGTAAAGTTTAAACTGTATATATATATATAAAAACTTTGTAGTACGATTTTTTTTCGACAATATAAAAGTAGAACATGATTTTTCTTTCAAAAAAAAGCGACCAGCATCTTATCACTGCACTTTCATCAATTTATCACTACAACTACTGACAATCAATAAAGAAAGAAAAAGCTTAATCTCTAGACAGGGTGACTCTAATTCCCAACAATCACCTAAATGTCATTTTAGAGGGTGGAAGTATGACTTTCTTTATATTTAGCCCTCAAAATACTAAAATGCATCAATATTTACGCTGTCATAAGATCTAGCTATCAATATTGTGTCACGTAATCTAACTTAACTTATGTACATAATCTAACTTAACTTATGTACATTTCAACTGTACAATCTTACTAGAGGACGAAAGTTGATGCATTTTGGTACTCTAAAGAAGAAATATGATAAATTTTGCAATTCAATTTAGTAAATGACATTTGGATTATAGTTGAGGGCTAACAATGAAGATTTCACTTAAAAATAAATTTTAATTGATCAATTTAAACAATGTGTACAAGCATGATAATTATGAAACTAAAAACAAAAGCCCATTATTTGGGACATGGGCCTTCCACCGGTGGCAGTTATGCCTTCCACCGGTAACGACAGCACCAATGCCCGTGTCATAGAAAACAATATTGTTTTTACTGGTTACTGGTGGGCAACGGTACCGATTTTAGCGATACCGGTACGGTAACTGGTCATTCATGAGATAGAGAGACGAGAGAATTGTGCTGCGAATGTGAGAGAAATGTGAGGAGAGCGAGAGAAATGAGGAGAGGGAGGGGAAGAGATAAAAAAATATGATTCCTAAAAATCTTCTCCCTATCAATTTAACAACTTCCTAATTTGCATCAAGAGAGAGAGAGGTGTGAGAAATTCAAATTCGAATGGAAAGACAGCTCAACAAAACCAATTTTGGAAAACTCACTAACATGAAAGGAAATATAATGAAGCAAGGCTAATTTTGAAAACTCATCTCACTTTGGTTTTGAAGGATAATTTTAAAACGCCCATTAATGTCATTTTTTTGTCTTTGATTGATTCTCTCGTGATGTCCATCTATAATTGAACTCTCCTATTTAATTGAACCCACCTAATTTTATTTTATAGTCCATATATTATTGAATTTGGAGCTAAACACATTTGGATTATATGTTTATTGCAAAAAAATTTGCTAGCATATCTATGGAAAATAAGCTGAAAAGGAGAATATCGAAATCAAAGGTATCAAACATTTATATTTTTTTATATATTTTAGAAAAAGAAAAACGTATTAATGACTATTGATGGGTATTTTTAATATAGCCAACCCATTAATGAGCATTTTATTTCATAATTGATCATATATTTGGAAATTCATTAATGGACGTTTTATTTCATCCAACCCATTAATGAGTGTTTTATTTCATAATTGATGAACTCATTAATTGTCATTTTATTTTGTAATTGATAATAATGTATTTGGAAACTTATTAATGGGCGTTTTATTTCAAAATTGATCATACTATATTTGAAAAGATATGACAAAGTTGAGCACTAGGAAGATTTTTAAACCATTTATGTAATTTTTAAACTTTTCCCATAATTATTTACGTAGTTTTCATATGAGAAAAAAAATGGTAGTGGTAGTGAAGCGCCAGCGGTGGAAAAAAATCTAAGAGTCCTAAATCAATGTGGGCTCTTGTAATCAAGGGCTTATAAATAAAGCTCTATTGTAATCTCATCCTTCCAATAGTGAGTATACAAGTGTGTCTCATGGGGCTGGGTCTTCCCATAGTGGAAGTAGGTATATGAACCGAACTACTTAAATTTTACGTCTTTATCTCTTTTCTCTCTCTTAATCTAAATTATTTTATCTTTTATTTTAATTTTAACATGGTATCAGAGCCATTTCGTTCATTTGGTTCAAGCTAACTAGCATTCTTGTTGGTCCAACTCGATCTAGTTTAGGCCTAGTCTCAGTCCAGCTGCGTTAGGCCTGGTTCAAGTACAAGTGAACATACAAGTGTGCCCCATGGACTGGACCTTCCTACAGTGGATGTAGGTATGTGGACTAGACCACTTACATCTTGTATCTCTATTTATCTATTTTCTCTCTCTTAGTTTAAATTATTTCTCTTATATTTTAATGTTAACAAAAATCATCTCTTCTTAAAACTTTAGTAAAGCTCTGAAATTAAAATTAGCAGCATTAGCATATACAATATTTTTCAACATTGATGAATGTCTCCCAAAACGATTAATATAACGACTTTCCATAAACTGATCTCCAAAAGCAGTCTCGCAAATCACACTTTTGAAACATAAAAAATTTGAGAGTAAGTAGCAAGTTAATGGGATAAGGAAAATGACAATTTTATCGAAATAACCAAAGTCAAGAAAATAATGTGAGCTATACCAAATCTAAAAATACATAAAATGTCCAAGGTATGCGATATAGAGAAATCACCAATGGTCTCAATGGTTACAAAGACCTTCAAATATCACAAGAGTATCAAAATGGTTATAAAGAAATCACCAATGGTACCTCAATGGTTACAAAGACTTCCAAATATCACGAGAGTATCAAAATGATTACATAGACATCATATCACAAATATTATCATCAATGCTACAAAGACATCATGCCACAAGTATAAGAATAGTTTTCACAGTATGTTCACAAAGTAAGCTTTAACATTCCAACATATCAAGCTAAATATTTCAAATGAGTTCATGAACTCTCAACAATTCAATATTACCAAAACTTGTACAATTCCCCATATACCATATCAAAACAATATAAAAGATAGTGCACGCTTAACCCACAACTTAAAGTTTCTCAAATAATTGCTGACCAATCACTCGAGACCTAGTAGCATCACCTCAACCTAACTTTTAGCATCCAATAAATTAGATTTCCATCTCATCAATTTTCAATTCAAACTTAGGAGTAGATCTCTATCTCATCAGTTTTTAATTCAAACATAGGATTAGATCTATATCCCATTACTTTTAAATTCAAAAATACGATCCCCCGCTTTTATCCTTCAACTTTTAAAATAAAAAATAGGATTATAACTTGATCTATTTTTTTAAACTCAAAATACTCATTTAATATATCTTTGGGTTGGTTGTTACATATAAATAACATATAAAATATAGAAGGGATAGATACTTTTTTAACCCATTATAGAGGGTTTGATACATTATACCATATATTATCAATTTTGATACATTGCACTCTTCAATTACCAATATTAGACACTTTGCACCATCCGTAAAAAATTTCTATTAAACTTGAAATTGAGTTTTTTACACCTAAATAACTGATAATGCCCGTAATGACTTAATGAATCGGTAATAATATGTTATTTCAAATATGAACATGTGCAAAATAAATAAAGGCCATTATCATAGTTCCATCTAATTTGACAAGAAAATTTAACAGAGAATGCGAAGTGTATAAAATTGATAGTTGAATGGTGCAATATTAAAACCTCCATAATTTATGGGTGACAAGTATATTTACTTTTTTTTTTTTTTTTTTTTTTCTAATTTTGTCTTGAAGAGACATTTCAATTAATTAACATCACTTTCGGTTTGGTTTAAGGGCCAAATCAAACAAGGGGTGACAATTAATATCGGAGTTGATATTCTTTAGCTCCTACTCATGTCAATAATTCTATGAATAAGAAAAATTTTCTCAAATACTATGCCCATGTTTGGATAAGCAAAATTTCTTTTATGGAAGGTAATATAGAAAATGTTATTGAAATTTTGAAAAAATAGTTGTGAAAGATTTTAAAATATTTTTCATGTACAGTTCAATTTTTTTTTTCTTAAAAAAAAATTTTACAATTATTTTTTACTAACTCTATATCTTTTTACAAATTTTAACAATTTTTAAAAAAATTCTAATTTTTTTTTTTACAAATTTAATACATTCTTATCTGTCAACTTTTTTAACAATACTAATAGAATCTATATTACTTTAATAAATAATTTTTTTTACCTATTTAAACTCAACCTAAACATTTTTAGAAAAAAAAAAAACTCAACTTAAACATAAACTAATTTACGAAAAAGATACTATTTTAAAAAAGATATAAAAGTTAAAAGTATTTATATAAATTTTATCATATCAAAAATATTTTAAAATCTTAAATTTGACAGCTGTACGGAATTAATATAGACAGCTGTCGTTATATATATCTTTTAAGCTTCTGCTGGCACCTCTTGAACTTCCACCTCTCTCTCTCACTATTATTCTCTCTTCCTTTTCCTTTTTCTTTTTTCTCTGTTTGCTTCTTTTCTTCTTTGAATCTATGGTAGGGTTTCTTTGTCTGAATCTATGCTAAAGGGTTTGACAAGTACGTGAGTTGACACTTTTATCACTTCAACGGCAGCAAGAGAAGCATCTGTGATCGTATGTCGATATTTGAAGATTTTATGATAGCTGAAGTGATTTTGAGCAGATTAATATAGTTCTAGGTTCTGGGTAGCTGTCAATTTCAGATGGTTGTGGAATCTTTTTCACCGTTTAAAGGATATATTCGCGGGATCTGACTTTCTTCAGGAGGTAAAGTGCCTGCATTTTCTTGTGCTTCTGATTTCAAATATTTTTCTCTCCTAATCACATTTCCTTTTGTGTGTTTTCTCTGGGCGTTCTATCTGTCCGGTTCACTTGCTTTTAAGCCGTCAGTATTCCGATTTTTCTTCAGTTTAATATTTGAATTTTGTGCGTCGAAGTGTCAGTTGTTCGTAAAGGTATTGTTAACTTTTTTTTGGGGCCTGGTTTGGATGAAATCGGCGTCATTCAAGCAAATAGGGTTTAAAGTACCTTGGATGATAGTGGAGGCCCATGTTTGAAGCCGTTCTGCTCACCGTCTGCTGATCTTAGTGATGTCATTTGGTATACTGTGAGGATGGTATAACATTGACTGTAAGTGTGTTTGGATCGAAGGATGAGATGGAAAACTAAAATTAAATAAAGGTTCAGTTTGTTTTTAGGGAACATGTACTAAAATTTAGGTTTGCATCTAAAAATTCTGAGTATGCAAACATGCCCTTTGTTAGTGTATATGCATATAATGTATGTGCATGTATTTTTTTTAAGTTGTGTACTTTTCTAAAAGAACAGGTAAGTTTTAGTGATGATCACGTATAGGCTTCTAGCGCTATGCTCAACCATCACCTACTCTTCTCTGACTTTGTAAAACGTTGCTCCTACCACTATTGTACTTAGAAGAGAAAAAAGAAGTGGAGTTTGTTAAAAAGTAAGGATAGAGGAGGTTCGATAGTTTTTTTTAATGAAAAAGTATTGAAGTTGGTGTGAAAAATGTTGGAATTTGTGTGAAAATTTTGAAATTTTGATGTTCGGTTATAAAAATTGTCTTTTTAAAATATTCGTTAAAAGATTGAAATTTTTTTCTAACCAAACATCACCTTTGTTTTTGGTCTCTGGTTATATGTTTGATATATCGTTATCATTGCGGATTACTTGCACTTTATGTTGGGGTCTTGCTTGCACAGTTCTTGATATCAATATGTTGATTGTGTTGCTCTTGTACCTTCCAAAAAGAAAAAAGATCTTTGAGTACAATTTTTGGAATTCGAAAGAGAGTACTTAGACTCTCCCAATAACTAAAAATTGTATCATAAAACGAGAGAATGATTGGATGTAATATGTAGAGCAACTCGATTATTATAAAACAAGATATAGGAGAAAGAGCTTAAAACTTAATATATCTTGGAAGAAATGTTGCGACTATGTCAACTCGTTGGTAGGGTGGGCATTGATAATGAGAATAATCTCCTTTCTGACTACCAATCCAATAGGCATTGGAGGTTGAGAAAAATCTTTGACTTTGCCACCTAGAATTTGTATCTATGAGTTGCCCAACCTTGACAAGTTGGAGCCAAAGTTGACTTGGATGCTTGGAGATAGAGGTTGCCCTTTGGTAGAGGTTGAGTAGCCGTGAAAGGTTGGACATAGGGTTGATTTGTGGTGGTGTGTTGGGAGGAACTAGAGAGAAGACGAAGAAAGGGTTTGAATGGTTAAACAAAATGACGTTGTTTTGTTTCTTAAAATGACGGTTTGTTTGGGGATTAAAGAGGAGAAGGCTTAGGTTATGTTTTGTTTGGTTTTGAAACGTTTTATGTGTAATGATTAAGAAAAAATTTTGAGATATGTTTTTTTAGGTATTTGTGTGAATGGTGGGATCCATAGAAATGATGTTTGGAAATAGAAAGTTTTTGAAATTTTTTCTCTTGGAGAATGTGAGAGTAAAAAATATGTTTGGATGAAGATTTTTGTTGAGTTTTTTTATGGGTTTTTGTGTTGTTTTTCATAGAAATTGAGGCAAATAATTAGATAGAAAATTTTATTGAAAATTGAAATGTTTTATGTGTGAAAAAAATCATGTGTGCATTGGAAAACATTTTTAAAATAAAAAAAATGTTTTTAAAAACATTAACCAAACATGGCCTTAGATTCGCCTCGCCACCCGCGGTCGAGTAGGAGGGCCCTCTCTTCTCCTGTCACTCCACTTGGATGGTGATGCTGTAGAGAGGGGTCTCCTCCCCTTTTTGTGGTGCCACCGTGAGTGGGTGGGGTATTGAGGGGGAGGTGCTTGCTTTGCGTGGGTTGCGAGGGGCAAAGGCCACTCTCCATGATGTCACCCCAAGGTCCATGATGCCGCTCCAATTAGGGTTGGCATTGGGGAGAGGCCTCCTCGTCTGTGCGGGTCTCGAGCGGATCCATGATAACTGCAAGGGCAGTTCCCCCCCGCCCCCCCCTCTTCTCCTCTTTCCTCCCCCAATGACTCCACCCTTACCCTCGCTACATTGCACGCCTGATCAAGGGTGGCACGGAGGGGGAGGGTCCTCCTCTGACATGTGGATCGTGGCAGATTAGTGGCGGGCGGGAGGCAAATCTGCCCCCTGCACTCCTCTCTGGGAGTTGCCTCCTTTTGCTATTTTTTTAAAGTTTTTATTTAATAAATTAGTTTAGAAAAATTATCAATTCTAGGCTTTGAACTTTCACCCAAATCTTATTTACCGATCTGAACTAAAATTTCATTATTTTTAACCTCCAAACTACTAGAATGCATCAATATTCGTCCTGTTATAAAATCCAATCATCGATATTGTGCCACATAACTTTTTTTCTTTACCTTTCAACCATAGGGTCTTACTAATGGGCAAGCATTGATGCATTATGGGAATTTAAGGGCTAAATGTGGTGAAATTTGTAGTTCAAATCAGTAAATAATATTTGAGTGATAATTCAAGAGCTAGAAGTGAAGATTTTTCATTAGTTTATTATTGTTAAATATTTATTAAATAAAAGTTAATAGGAAAACAAAATTGGTTTTAAAACCGATACTTCACAAACATGGATCAAAACTCAACCAATTTTGGAACCCATTTTTCAAATTCTAAATTAAAATTTCAAGCTAAAACCTAACCTCTATTCCAAACATTCCCTTGGAGTCTCTAAGAACTTACTAATAACACTTGCTGCGCATGAAATATCTAGTTTAGTGATAGTGAGGAAATTCAACTTCTTAACTAAGCAACAACAACTTCTAGGATCTTAAACAAATCCCTTGTATCCTTCATCAATTTTTGATTAGGATGCAAAGGAACATCAAATGGATTGCCGCTTCTAACAAACTACATCTTTCTCTGTGATAAATGAATACTTACCTAGAAACTTTTAAGGCTCAAAAAATATTGGAGTTTGCACAAATCCCTCGTGTGAAACCATGACTGCATAAATGGCAACATAAGATATAGTTGACCACATCACAACTAAAGGATCAGTACAGTGTAATTGGGAGACCAGTGTAAATTAAAGGAGATATTGGTATCCTGGTTGACCATTATGGCCTTTTTGCCAGATGAAATTTAAAATTACATTTTATAAGAAATCGTAAAGGAAGTCTAGATGAGGCTTGCATGGCTTGAGGGTTTGTTGAAGCTCCATTTGGGATTAGTGTATACAATGTTATTGGCAACCAATCTATGGTGAAGAGATTAATGAGGTTGATACTGCTCTTGGTGAAACATAGAAATTTTATGCGAGTTAGGTTGTGTTTCAGTGATAAAATTTTGGAGTGGTTAAAATTTTGGAGTATGAGAGTTAGTGAAAAAGTGAGGAGAGAGAGTGAAAAGTTGGTGAAAAAGTTTATGTAGTGAAAAAGTGAAAAAATTTATAGTGAAAAAGTGAAAAGAGAAATTTTTGTAATGATCATAAAATTTTGAAGAGTAAAATTTTAGGTTGTGTTTGAGTACCAAAATTTTAGGGTGTTAAAATTTTGGGTATAGAAGTTGGTGAAAAGTGAGGAAAGAGAGTGAAAAAGTTGGTAAAAAAAAAGTGAAAAATTTATGGGAGTTGATGAAAAAGTGAGGAGAGATAAATTTTTGTAATGATGATACAATTTTGGAGAGCTAAAATTTTGGTTACTGAACGCACCCTTAGTTAGTGAACATAGCCTTAATAGGTTTGTGTTTAAAGATCTTGGGTCAACGGTGTTTTGTGGCACTACGCTCATGCTATTGATATTTAAGATTGAAATAGGGGATCTTAATGACACATGTGAAGTCAATATTTGCTTGAAATTAGTATTCTTGGTGCCTGTGGATATATCAATAATCCTAATCCTTCTGCCAACCAATGTACATTTTTGCCCCTTGATTGATACTATCATATTCAGTTGGTGTCACTAGCCAATTTATGTGTTCAATAAGAGAGAGTCACTCAAGGCATTTGTGAAGTCTTGTGGTATATGAATTACGTCTGGAGACATACTCACCTCTATTGACTAAGCTGTATCCAATACGAAACAAGTTGTCTTCCCTCTGCTTTAGCATGACAAAATGGGGCTTATAGGAATATAAGGCCGAGGTCAATCTATAAGGAGAAGACCTAGGTTGGACAATTTGGAGTCGATCTGTGAGAACTATATGCCAGCTGGTTTACCTTATACTGATTAAAAAGTTCTTATGTGATGCTCATGCACTAACTTGAGAAAGCGTTTTGAGTTACTGTTTATGCTCTTGAGAAATAAATGTTGCTTCCCTGCAACATGCAGTCGGAGGAAGATAAATGCATAAATTAGTACAACAGAGCTAGGAGATTGAGTCAGGTTCAACTTCCCTCTTCTGTTGGATTCACCAGCATCATGATCTCTCTCCTTGGATTTTTTTTGTTTTTTTGATAAGATCTCTCTCCTCTGATTTAGTTCAAACAAAAAATACTATTTATGAACCTAAGGGAATATGGCGAAAATCAATCGGAATATTAGTACAGAGCTTTTTAATGTGTTGTTTTCTTGTTGTATTCAAATTTAATGATGCTTTATGAATATTAGGGTTTTTATTGCCCTGATTAGAATTCAATCATTTAAGCTAGATCGACAATATGTATACACTTTCTTGTACTTTTAGGGCTTTTGAATGTTGTCCATTATTTGTGTTACTCTTGAATCCTTGTAGAAGTTTGGTAATACACTTTCTAGCAGTCTAAGGTAAGTGGTAGCATTCTCTTAATTGCTCTAGTCCATAGGGAGAAGAGCCTTTACTTTTATTATATTAGTAAAGCGTTAATGCGCCCTACAATCTTTCTCAAGCATGAAGAGGAAAAACGTTGTGTATAGTTATATTTGCTTAAAGTGTTGGCCATTAATCTCCTATGCAGATGGATCTTTGTTTCTGTTGAAACTTTGTTTTCTTAAGTAACACCTTGCAACAAGTTACAAGCATTTAATTTCTTTTACAGTGCTTGATATGAGCTCTATAGACATTGTGGAGTTATCTAGTGATGATGAATATGGAGATGTGGATGTGAAAGCTGTGAGGTTGGAACCTGATATTGTTCAAGGCAGAATACAACTAGAGGAGAATAAGGTTCAACTGGCAAAGCACCAGAAGTTCGAAATGCGATGTGGAAGACAAGAATCGGAAGAAAATAGAAGCTCAAATGCTTTTAGTACTGGTCAAAGTAGCTCCACCATATTGGATCAAGGGCAGTCACCAGTGGATGATACAAGTCTTTCTTCCGCATCACCTCTCTGTTCGGCACCACTTTGTCGGCTGTTCTGGAAAGCTGGGAACTACGATGAAGGGCTTGGTGCTAAAGTCTCACTTCAAAGTATTCTTCTGTCAACTATGATAAGTCATTGTTTGCTGGACATGCATGTGGTGTTTACTGATTTTAGATAATAAACTGTCCAGAAAACCACTGAAAAGCTCGGGTTCTATTGCATCTCTATCATAAATGATCCAGTTTTTGATATTTCCTAGCTTGGGCTTTTCAGTTGGGCAATTGTGATAAAAACCCTCATGAGCTGTGCATGCAAACATCTGCATCAATGCTTAGCAACATTAGATCTATTGTTGTATGAGTTTTATATTTTTGTTATAACAGATGGCAAAAACTATCTACATGTCCACCCAATGTTCCTTCATTCAAATGCCACTTCACACAAGTGGGCCTTTGGCGGTATGTACTTGGCTTTGTTTCACTAATTGTGCTTATTATTGGTGAATGTAGGGCACTTTGCCTTACTACTCTTTTGATTGCTTCATGTTTGCAGCTGTAGCGGAACTGCTTGACAATGCAGTTGATGAGGTGAACATTTTGATTGAATCTTACTTTATATAGTGGTTTTGGTTCCTTGTGGTGCTGGAGTATGTCAGCCTTTTAGTTTTGCAAATGGTTGGAGTGGTTATAACATACTTGTGTAATTTTATTTGGGTGGATTTCTAATATGTCAGTAGGTAGCTCAGATTTGCAGACTTTTAGATTTGATTATTTTCCAAGTTGTAATATATTGATCTCTTTTCAATCTTCTGGAATTTTTTTTTTTGATAAGTAAGTTAAACTTTATTAAAAATAGGAATTGTTAATAGTACAAGAGACTATACTGAAAACATCTAAACCATAGCTAAAAAGCTAAGGAAATCTGGAATAACCCGAAAAAGGACAACCTAAAACCGAATTTGCCCATAGAAAAAGAGACTGCAACATAAAGCCCCTCAAACACTCCAGAGACAACGCCTTCTGGAATATAAACCATAATGGATGCTAAATATTTTATATCTTTGTGGTTGGCTTAGGCATATCTTTGTGTGTCCTTAGAATTATTCTATGGAATTGATGTCGAACAACCAGGTGAAAAAGGCAGCAAAAAAAGATTGAGGCAGTGGAAAATCAGGAACAAGGTTTGTCTTTGATTTAGTGAAGCTGTCAATGGAGCTGATATAGGGTCGAGTACCTAGAAGGCATAAAAATCTTCCCATTAAATTGCACTAACTCCATGCATGATTCCTTTTATGGTTAGTTGTGGAGGTGTAGGAATTTGAATGTCTAGAAGGTTTTAGGATTATGCTGAAGTATTTTCTTGGCCGAGAAAAATTCACTGATTTGATGTTTTGTATCCTACATACTATGAAAAAAGCTACTGCTATGTTGGAAAACAGGATTGTTCAGTAGTGCTCAACTTTATAATATGCAGTGATATTTGTTAGGCCTTAGGATTTGTTATGCCTGTTTCGAGGATCATATACTGTCTGGATGTTCATCGCCTTTTGTGTAATTAATGTATCTCAAACTATCATATCATGGTGTGCATTTCACGAGTTTTCCCTTTCCCCCCCTCTTTCCATTGGATAGATCCAAAATGGGGCCAGTTTTGTCATTGTAGATAAAACCACAAATCCACGGGATGGAAGTCCAGCATTGTTAATACAAGGTATAAAATATATTTGGAATGTAATCTACCATGAGAATATGATTGTTCTCCTGATCTGGAAGTTCACACAGGCAATTTTTGAAATGGAATATGTTTTGCTAACTCGTTTGTAATCCTGTTAACTTCTTGGTAGATGATGGTGGTGGAATGGATCCTGAAGCTATGAGGCGCTGCATGAGTTTTGGTTTTTCAGATAAGAAATCTAAATCAGCCATTGGACAATGTATGGATAGCAGCATTCACTCTTCGGTTTCTTGTGATTGTTTTCTTTCGTATTTATTGGTTTACTTGTAGCCTTCCAGATGGAAATGGCTTCAAGACTAGTACAATGAGACTTGGTGCAGATGTTATCGTCTTCAGCCGGCATCTGAGTAGCAGGTTGGGATTTGAAGCTTACTATTTTCATCCTTATGTCTTTAGGTTTTTGTGTCCTTGTACTATCTGCAGTGACCTCATTTAGAAGCCATAGTAGCTTACATGAACATGCATGTGTATCCATATGCTTATAACAAGTTTGTCATGTTTACGGAGTTTTTACCTCTTAGTTTAAATGAAACCCATTGTTATTTCTCGCCATACGTCTGTGGGATTATTCTGTGGATAAGGAAACAATTTTCCTGAAGTTTCTATTTAGAGTTCCCTTTGTCTCTTTCTAGTTACAAACCTCTCTAGAATGATATCAAGGTCAGATTTTTTTTTTGATCATATAAATGTCAGATATTAATGGTGCTGTTTGACACATGCATCACATTTCACCATTCTCTAGTTTTATCAAAATGTTTCATAATAAATCGATCAAAAGATTATTCAAAATCAGTGGCTCCGTTTATTTAAAGTATTTTTGTTCCATGTATTTATGTGATTAATGAGTTGGTGGATACATTCAGGTGAAGTTCAGAATGCAAACTGACCCGCAAAATCTACACATGCTTGCTTTGATATCAAGTTAAATCTGAGATTACATTTATCCTTTCTGTTCCTTTTTATATTTTTTCGTAGATAATGAAAGAACTAGAAGGTTCTGAAGCACACCAAAGAAGTAGATTTTTTGAAGTCTAGATTAGTTAGGAGATTTGGCTTTCTAGAAGTTAAAATTCTTCTAGACAGTTGGGGTTGAGCTGATTTTTCACATGTTCAAGGATTCTATGATTTTCAGGTCTCTTGCATATTTTTTTTCTTATTTTTCAATGTAATTTAATGTGTTTGTTTTTCCATTTTCGCATCCTTTTCAGAAGTTCTAAGTGAATATTATTGTCATGCCAAAAGTCTCAATTTTAAAGATCACATGGATATTGTCCCCTTTTTCTTTCAAATGTTTTGTTGCCAGTATGGATGTATTGTTTGTCTGCTGAAATTAGTTGTATTACATAAGCAGGACATTGACACAAAGCATTGGTCTCCTCTCTTATACGTTTTTGACACGAACGGGCTATGACAGAATAGTAGTACCCATGGTGAGTTTCATTGTTCTACGTTAAGATTTTAGTTGGGTAAAATTATTGTGACTAATCACTGTCCATCTATATTTGCTGAGCCGCAAAATAAAATCAAGGGTTGTGAACTTGAAATATCAGTTGGGTAGCAGATGATGAATAAATGTGTTAGTTTGATGTATGTTCATACAATGTGCCTTGCGCATGAAACAAGTTTGTTCAGGTAGGTGGCCTGGAGTAGAATACTGCTAGATGCTTCTGAATATTATGTCAGAGATTCTTACTATGTATCGGTTACTGAGGACTTTTCTGATGTTCTTGTTCTGTTATCCTCTCTCTGTTGAGGTGTCTCTTGCTTTAACACCCACCACATCGATTGCAGGTGGACTATGAGATCAATTCATCAACTGGCAAACTGGAAATATTGCATGCTAAACAACATTTTGTGTCTAATCTTTCCATGATGTTGCAGTGGTCTCCATTCTCGACTGAAGCAGAGCTTTTGCAGCAAGTAAGCTTGTCCAAAATGTTCTTTCTTCCAATGCATCTTGCTCTTTTTCATATGTCATTTGTATGTGGCCTCTAATTCATGAATTCATGTAGCCAGTGTGGAAATATTTAGCAGGTTTATTTGATCAGTTACAAAATTGTTGAACTTTGATCTACAAATGGAGTTTATAATGGTGAATTTTACAATATGTAATTTATATCTAAGGAGAGGGGGCTTATTTAATGTAGTTGTTCACTTGCCAACTTTTTCCACTCTTTGCAGAATGTAATCGATAGCAATAATTTTTTCTTGCAGTTTTCTAGCTTTAGAGTCCTTTCATAGCTTTTTTTACGTGTAATTAATGGCAGTTTGATGACATTGGGGCTCATGGCACAAAGGTTATTATCTACAATTTGTGGCTCAACGATGATGGCAATGTGGAACTTGACTTTGAATCGGATCCTCTGGTTAGTATTTCTCTTGCCTTCTTTGCCATTTTCTTCCTGCATTTGTTATCATTTCTTATAAAGCGGCTGCGCTTGACTTGGTGGTTGCAGGATATACGTATTAATGGGGAAACCAAAAAAATGCACACACGTGGTTGGAATGCAATACAAGGACAGCACATTGCGACCCAACTCCATCATTCTCTCCGTGTGAGCCCATTGTTAGGAATTTATGGTTGAATGAATGTCTATGGAATCAACATTTGATTAGCATGGTTTTCTTATGCTCCACAGGTGTACTTGTCCATCTTGTACTTGCGAATACCTGAAAGATTCAACATAATATTACGTGGCCGAGTTGTTGAGCACCATAATATTGCCAATGATCTCAAGTTTCCAGAATTCATATTGTACAAACCTCAATGTGGTGGACGCGTGGAGGTTTATTAATTTTTTCTCAATCGAGTCCTTTTGTTTTCTGTTCTCTTTCGGTCTACATTGAAAATATTGAGTTTTATAATATGTCAAAGTCATCATTGTTATTTGCCCGAAAACAGTTCCCTATCCTTATCAGTTACCTGGCAATGTTGATGGTATCCTCATCAACTGCCTTTATCATTGGTTTGAAGGAGGCATTTAGTACCCTGGTCTGGCTGTAGGTCTGAGGGTTTCTTAGGTGTTAAAATCTGTTGCATAAAGGGTCTATCTATACCTGAAGGAAATTCTATTTTGAGCTAAGTAGTAGTAGATAGTTTGTTTCTATTTGGAGGAAATTCTTTTTGCCGACTTGCAATCACCCTCTACGAAATCAATGTTGAACTCTTTCTCCATCCATCATATTTATGCTTATAACTTCTTGTAGTCTGTTTATATCCATCATTTGGAATTTATTGTTTCTTGTGATGGTCAAATAAGTGCGTGATTTAGATGTTTGTATATCTATTAGGAAGATTAGGAAAGATTGCACTTGAACTCCCTCCCCATATTTGCAATGGGACTACCAATTACCAATTTTTGCAATTGGCAAAACTACCACCTCTTTCGGAATGTAACCTCTTCAGTTATTTAAGATTGTACCAACTGACCCATTTGTATCTATCTTTATGGTCAGCTCTTAACCAAGGATAGACATCATAAAAAAGCATAGTTTAGATACTGGGTCAGAGTGGTTTTCACGGCCAATTACACAAATGTATGAGTTGAGGTTAAGTTAATCAGTAGTTTAGGATAGACTTATGTGATACACTTGAATATAGGCTTCAGTTTTTGGTTGTTGATATAACTGTGGACACAAGGACACCGCTTTCTCTTGTTAACTGTGCAGGGTCAAGTTGTAACCAAATAGGTTTGTTAAAGAAGCTCCACACTAAATCTTCATGCTTCAATGTCTACCATAAGAGCGTCAATATTGGTAATTATCTTCCTTTCCATGTGGGGCCGTGGTGTTATTGCAATAGTGCAATTGTTAAATCCTCAAATCCTTATTCTTGCTTGTTTGGACTAAGTTTTCGGTATAGTCTTGACTGCTGTCACTTTTCCTAAAAGGTTGCCTTACTTATCAAAAAAACAATCCCAAATTCCTTATTACTTGGCTATGTGCTAGTCACAAAAGTGTGATGTCCATTGAGATTATAATTATTATCACGCTGAGATGCAACTCATTACTGTTGCAACTAGGTAGCTTGTATCTCTTTAATGTTTTTGTCGTTATTTTCGCTTTCCTTGCAGCCATTTTGGCAGGTTGTGAACTCTTCTAGCAGTCGAGGTAGAGGAGTTGTTGGTAAATACTGCTCGAGCCCTGTTAAATCTTTGTGGAGAGGCTGATTATTTCAAAAATTTCAGTTGCATGGTGCCTAATACTTGATAGTGTCATTTTAGGTGTACTGGAAGCAAATTTCATTGAACCGACACATAACAAACAAGATTTTGAGAGAACTTCCCTTTTCCAGAAGCTTGAAGGTCGATTGAAGGAAATGACGTGGGAATACTGGTAAGCTCTTTCTAACAGGAAAAAACATTACTCCATCTTTATTTCATTTTGGGATTTCAACATGTCCCCTTTGAAAAATGAATAGACAAAACTTAAGTATTTAGTATCTTTTCTAATTACAATTTATTTTTGTCAGAAACTCGATACTTTTATTCAGAAAGCCAATATCTTCTTCTATTCGGCTTTATTTGGGTTCTAGTTAAGAGGGTGCTTCTTGAAAACTTGTACCTTTCCAAAATAGGACCAACCATGTAGGAGGGAGGGATTAGTATTTTTGTCACAGTTGGTGTCCATTCGCCTTTAACTTTTTCTTCTTGTTCTTTGGTCTTTCTCTTAGTCCTACATTAGCTACGAAATTTATAATTCTTCAGTCTTACCTCATCCAGGGATTTTTGGACACTAAATGGAATCTGATTTGTAAATTTACAAAGTACTTGGATGGAGTCTTTACACCATTTTAATTGTTGTTTGTTTGATTGAAGTTGAAACTTTGGATAATCCTTGTCATTAGCAGTATAAGTTGCTTTTCTTCAACCACTTTATCATCAGTTTTATGTGGTGAATTGGTCTTGGTTCAATGCGTTGCAAAACTGAAACGAGCTTTCATTTGTATGTTGTGGAGATATTCTCAGTTGTAGGTGTAGCAGATGATAACTTTATAGAGATTTGGAGAAAAACCGTGTGTTGTCTTCGTTGAGACCTTCTATTATATAGGAAAATTACACCGCTATAATTACATAGATTCTAGCTAAGGAAATAAAAGCTATACAATCAAATGAAAATAACCGATCAAGCTATACAAGGAAATAATCGGGGAGGAAATTCATAACGTTCGATTGAATTTGAATTGACCATAAATTGGCCAGCTATGCTGTCCGTTGACATCCCCCCTCAAATTGATGCGGGTAAGTTGAGGAGCATCAATTTGCTAACAAGAAATTGATGGCGCTGACGTGTCATGGGTTTGGTGAAGATATCGGCAACCTGTAGAGTGGTGGAAATGTGTGGGAGAGTAATCACTTTGCGATCAAATGCTTCGCGAATGGAATGACAGTCAACTTCAATGTGCTTGGTCCGCTCATGGAAGACAGGATTGGCAGCAATTTGGATGGCACTCGTGTTGTCGCCATGAAGAGGAGTAGGATGGGCCTGTGAGAAGCCAAGTTAAGTGAGGAGACCACGTAGCCAGATAATTTCGGAGCAGGCAGCAGACATGGCACGGTACTCAGCTTCAGTAGAGGACTTAGAGACACAATCTTGCTTCTTACACTTCCAAGAGATAAGAGAGTCACCAAGGAACATGCACCATCCGGTAGTGGATTTTCGGGTATCGGGACAGCCAGCCCAATCGGCATCACAATATGCTTGCAGTTGAAGTGACACATTTGCAGGGAAAAATAAACCACGAGTAGGAGAGCCAAGAAGATAGCGAATGATTCGACGGATAGCGGCTAGATGAAGATGTCGAGGAGATTGCATAAACTTGCTGACAGTATGAACAGCATAAGATATGTTGGGCCGAGTGACAGTAAGATAGATAAGAGTACCAACCGATCGTCGGTAAAGAGTGGGATCATCAAGAAGGTCGCCTTCATCACTCCGATATTTGACATTTATTTCCATAGGGGTGTCAACAGGGGTAGTCTCGGTGAGGCCAGCCAAAGTGACAAGGTCATGAATATATTTGCTTTGAGTTAAGAAAATACCTTGAGGCTGACGATGGACCTCCAGACCCAAGAAGTAGGTGAGATGACCGAGATCTTTCATATGGAAGGTGGTATGTAACAGCTGTTGGAGCTTAGAAATGGCACCAAGATCAGAACCAGTAATGATAATGTCGTCCACATAAAGAGAAGAAGGACTATACCAGTAGCTGTCTTTTGCAGAAATAAGGAAGAGTCATACTGACTTTGGGTGAATGAGAAGCCACGTAGAGTGCTGCGAAATTTTTCAAACCATGCTCGGGGAGCCTGCTTCAAACCATATAAGGAACGGTTTAATTTACAAACATCATTGGGAGAAGAGGTAGGCATACCGGAAGGGAGTCTCATGTAAACCTCTTCCAGGAGATCGCCATGTAAGAAAGCGTTCTTGACATCCATCTGATGTAAAGGCCAGGATTGAGAGGCAGCAAGTGCAAGAAGTGTGCGTACAGTGGTCATCTTGGCCACAGGTGCGAAGGTCTCATCATAGTCTAGACCATATTCTTGTTTATTCCCAAGAGCAACCAATCGAGCCTTGTAGCGGTCTAAAGATCCGTTGACCGAAGCTTGATAGAAGAAGACCCATTTACTGCCAATTGGTTTCACAGAAGGAGGGCAGGCCACAATGTCCCAAGTTTGATTTTCTTCAAGTGCTTGGAGCTCTGCGTCCATTGCTTTCTGCCAACACTCATGTTCCATGGCCTGTTTATACGATGAGGGAATAGGAATGGTAGACAAAGTAGCTATCAAGGAGAAAGGAGAAGAGAAACCAAACCGATCTGGGGGTCTACGAATGCGTGTACTTTGTCTTAGAGGTGCAAGGGCATTGGTAGGAGCTGAAACAGGATCAGTAGCCGAGGAATGATCGAGGGAAGCCACAGGAGGATCTGGTGCAGGGTACGTCTTCGATACACTAGGAGAGGCTGTGGACTGGAGGAAGCTGCAGAAGAATTCGAAAACAAAGGCAAAACAGATTGTGATGGAAAGTTTTGATCATAATGAGTGGTGAAAAAATACTGATTTTCCACAAAAACGACATTGCGAGAAATACGAGTTCTACGAAGGTGAGGATCATAACAGATGAATCCTTTCTGGGAAACAGAATAGCCTAGAAAAGCACACTTAACCGACTGAGCTGTGAGTTTAGTGCGTTCGTGAGCTGGGAGATGAACAAAGCAGACACAGCCAAAAGTACGAAGATTAGAATACTACGGAGCATAACCAAATAAACGGAGGAAAGGAGATACATTGCCCAAGGATGGAGAAGGTAAGCGGTTGATGAGGTGAGCAGCCGTGGAGAGAGCTTCACACCAGAAGCGAGATGGCACGGAGGACTCAAGAAGAAGTGTGCGGACAACATCTAAGAGATGGCGATTCTTTCTCTCAGCCACACCATTTTGTTGTGGTGTGGAGGGGCAAGAACGCTGAGAAATGATCCCTTTAGTTTGAAGGAATTCCTGAAAAACATTAGACATGTATTCTCCCCCATTATCAGAACGCAGAACTTTTATCTTAGCAGAAAATTGAGTTTCTAGATGAGCACAGAAAATTTTGAACACAGAGAAGACTTCGTCCTTAGAATGGAGAAAATATATCCAAGTGAATCTACTATAGTCATCAATGAAGGTGACAAAATATTTGTAGTGGGCATGAGAGATGACAGGTGACATGCCCCACACATCACTATGTATCAATTCAAAAGGTCGAACTTCATGAGGAGTGTGAGTTGGAAAAGGCAGAGTTTTGCTTTTTCCAAGTTTACAGGAATTGCAATCAAAATGAATAGCACTAAGCGAAGGCAATTCTTTATTCCCAAGTAAACCAGAATGTAACAAACTATGAAGTACATGAGTATTTGGATGCCCTAAGCGTTTATGCCACATTCGGTTATCAAGTTGAACAGAATGACAGAAAGAAAATTCAAAGGTAATGGAGATAAGGGTAGATTCAGAGGAAAAAGACGTCCCACTTTAGGCCCCTTTGCGATCATCCTCCCGGATACTTGATCCTGCACAACACAACCAGATTGAGAAAATTGAACGTGACAACCATTGTCGACCAACTGACCCACGGAAACAAGATTAGTAGAAAGACCAGGAGAAACAAAAACATTTGTTAATGAAGGAGAAACATCACCAACAGCAGTGATAGACAAAGGACTGCCATCAGCAGTACGTATCTTGAGATTTCCTGTATACTTTTGGACATTTGTAAGAGGAACAATACTATTGGTCATATGGTGGGAAGCTCCAGAATCAAAATACCAAGGTTGTGAGAATGAAATTTTTTTACCTGATACCCCTAATGCAGAGAATGCAGAAACAATCATTTGTTGAATCATTTTTGGAGTTATGGACTGAATGGGACTTGGAACATGCGGTGTAGGAGAAGCAGTAGTTGCAGAGCTAGAAGCACTCGAAGAGTCAACTGAGACATTGTAGGCTTTTTCTGATTTCTTTGGAGGTCGGATAGAGCACTCCTTGATGATGTGGCCAGGTTTTTTGCAATAATTGCAAAACTTTTTGGGGCAATTGGCAGCATAATGACCAAATCCCTTGCAACTGAAGCACTGAACAATACTCATGTCCCTCCCGCGGTTCTCCCTTGCACAGCATAAGCCACGGGAACAGGTGCAGAAGAGGACTGACGCTGGTCCATGGCTGTGTGAGTAAGAAGACGTTGCTCTTCACGAAAGAGATCGTTTAGACATGCATCCAAAGTGGGAACAATCTCTCTATTCATGAGATTAGATCTTGTGGCTTCAAATTCCGATCGGAGTTTCATAAGAAACTGATCTCTCTTATTTGTTTCATGCACGGATTGAACTGCAGCAAGACCGTCAGGAGGTATAGTAGCATAGACAATATCAGTATACTCAGTCCAAAGATTCATGAAAAGAGAATAGAAATCTGAGATGGAGAGATTGTCCTGGGTAAGAGTTGATAACTCAAGCTCTAATTGAAACCGGCGAGCATTATTTGTGTGACTATAGAGCTTCTTCAAGTAGTTCCACATTTCGGCAGCAGTTTTGGATAGTCGAAGATTCAGAACAATATTTGGCTCAACCGACCCGAGAATCCAGGACATAACTTGAGCGTCCTGGACCACCCACTTGACATGTTGCTCTTTTTCTTTGTCTTTATCTGGCAAAAGACTACTGCCATCAACATGACCCCATAGACCCTTGCCAGTGACAAAGACTTTAAACTGAAAAGCCCAAGCCGAATAATTTTTGCCATTAAGGCGGACAAAGAATGCATCTGACTTATCGGACGTCATGAGACAGATACAAGAGAAGACACTCGCCAACAATAATATCCCCCAACAGAGTTAACACCCACAAGAATATGGCCTCGTTACTACAATAGAATAAGAGAATAGTATCCAAAAATCACAAATCAAACACTCATGATTGGAAAAGTATCTCACGTGAATCTGCATTGTAACAGCACGACAGGAATCTGCACGTGTCTTTCCCAAGCCACGTAACACCCACTAGTGAAGATATGCACTGTAGCAGCACGTTGGGAATCTGCACTGTAATACCCACTAGAGCAAAAGTATCAACGTGTCTCTCCCAAGCCAACAGTAAATAATGGCACCAAAAAAATCAATAAAACCACACGGCAATAATATCACCGCTGGAAAAAAATAGCACCCGCTCCTAAAAAAATAGCACCCTCTACGGTGGGAGCAGCGTCAGATCAGATATGACAAATTTAATGAAGGAGAAAATCACCAAGAAGCTGCGAATCAGAAACGAAATGGCCAAGAACAGCAAACCGAGCCAAGAAGGACTGAGATCCAACGAGCCAAGAAGCTGCAACACGAGATCGACAGCACCCAACGAGAAGATCTGCGAGAACTAACAGCCCCCAAGAGCTGCGACAACGACGGGAGCCAAGATCCACCAGGAGCACCAGCAGAACAGCGGCTCGAAACAGCACCCACGACGAAATAAGAATTCGCTCGGAAACGAATCTTACCGACAGGGAGTCGAAGGTCGAGAATGGACTAGAATCCCGTGAAAAGAGAGGAGAAGCGAAGATCGGGAATAACTCAGTTTATGATAAGGGCTCCGATACCATGATAACTTTATAGAGATTTGGAGAAAAACCGTGTGTTGTCTTCGTTGAGACCTTCTATTATATAGGAAAATTACACCGCTATATTACATAGATTCTAGCTAAGGAAATAAAAGCTATACAATCAAATGAAAATAACCGATCAAGCTATACAAGGAAATAATCGGGGAGGAAATTCATAACGTTCGATTGAATTTGAATTGACCATAAATTGGCCAGCTATGCTGTCCGTTGACAGCAGAGATGTGTAATACCTACATGATGCAAGTTAATGAACTTTGGCAGGGATTATCATTGTGGACTAATTGGGTATCAGGCTGCAAAAGGTCCCCGGGCACCAGAGACCCTGCAAGTTTCACCTCATGGAATCCCACAGAATGGCAAACAACGACCTGTCATATCTTCTAAAAGTTCTTTTGCTATTGATTATACAAAAGCAGCACTTGGAAGAGCAGAACAGTCAATTCCCAAGTCTCGGTGCAGATCTGAACATGGTACTTTTTTAAGTTAAAATCAATTTCGATTATTTTTACCTTAATAAATGTCATCCAACATAGGATGCCTTCTGTTGCCATAGGATTACTCATGAAGAGGAAGGAGCATTTTGATTTGCCAGAAGTAGAAAAGAAAAAAAGGCAGGCAGTGGAGGTAGCTAATGTAACTGATGCTGGGCAGAGCCGAGAGATACAGGTCTGTGTGGGTTACTTGTAGTTCATTTTCACCAACATTCAGTCTAAATCATCCATCTACTCCAGCTGAAAGAATTTGGACCTTGCTCTCAATTTACCTTTATATGGGTTAATTAGTTTGAATTAATTGTAGAAGTAGAGACTAACAATCAATATTCAATGCTGGTGTATTCTTTGTCTCCCCGCTGATGATTTAGGGCATGTTCGTTTTGATGAAAATTTTAGAATTTGAATTCAACCCTCTAAAATTACAATTCCAACATTACTTCTACACAATACCAATACAACTCAACATTTTTTTTTACAAACATCAATACTACTCAACAACTTTTATACAAATACCAATAAAACTCCAACATCACCTAAATATTCACACCATACTTAAAATTCTTAAAATTTTACCAAAACGAACATGCCCTTAGAGGGCCTACAAAACATTCAAACTTTTTATTTGTTGGTCTACTGAAAGTCAGAACTTTTTTCCCTCTCTTTGTTTTTTCCTTTTTCTTTTTGGGTAGAAGGGAACACCCCTTTACCAAAATCTTCCTCCTTTCTAGTTATCCTTCTAGTTACTTTCAGCACTGTTTCTGAGCCAAAATGCGTCTCTTCTTGGGAGTTTTGTAGCTTGGATGGATGTTTTAATACTTTCTTCAATGCTTAATGGGACATTATATCATGCACTTGTTTATGGTATAATAATCTCACACCCAGAAACAGAGTGAGAAAAAATGTTCTTTAACTTCTTTCATGCCTTTTCTGTAGCCACTGAATAATATTGTTAATCAGCTGAAGGATCAGGAGGCTGTGAACTTGTTGCAAGAAAACAAGAAGCTCCATGCAAAGTAAGTATATTAGAAATTTAGTCCTCCTTGGATATCTGCATTTTCTTGTTTTTTCTTTTTCTTTTGTAATTGGTAATCCACACACCTAGCCAGCCGGACTTAACTCATGAGCTCACCTTCAACTCCGCTCTCAAGGGAGAAGGATGCTGTCTGAGATAGAGCGCATTGACCATAGTAAATGGAATTCAGCTTTTAGGGGTTGACATTTTGGTCATAAATTGGGAGATTGTTTTTCCAGTGTTGTGTTTCATAGCGATTTATACAAGCATTAGCTGATCCTTGTATAGCGAGGGACCCTTTTTTGGCTCGAAAGCATCTTGCCTAAAGCACCAGTTGTAGTCGAAACTAAAAGGAGCTATGACCAATCAGGCATCAATTCATGCTCACAGAAGGTCCTCATTTGTTTGTTTGTTTTATGTTTTCAGATGCTTGGAGTATGAGAAGAGGGAGGAACAACTTAATCTGAAGGTACTTTGAATGCACTAATAGTGACTACCTTGTTCCAGATTTTCCTATTTGATTTATATCTTCACGTGTTGTAGATTTGCATCTGCTGATGCTGAAAGTACTACTTTTCCTATTATAATGTAAAACCCAAAACATTTGGCAGTTCTTTGAAACGAAATCTAATTTTTTCTGTGGTGTTTGGGCACCATGTCATAGGTGACTTCTATCTCATGAAACATCTGTAGGAAAAATTTTATTTGTACGGGCAGCATTAGAAAAATAAAACTGGAAGATAATGAAATCCTTTCAGGATGAGAGGGAGGAATTTTCTGTTTCTACGACATCTAGTAGAACACCTGCAATTTTCCCTGAACTTGATGAAACGTAGGCTCCATTCAAAGTTTAACTTTATGCTAAAGAAAGCATATGCCTGCCTTTAGTCAAATACGATTCAACCCCCGTCCTTAAAATTTGCAAGTACCAAACTAATTTCAGGTCATTATGATGCTTTGCTTGTTTGTATTCACTACTGAAGTTGGAGATTCCTATTGCATCACCCAAACTGATGCTAGCTAATGGAAAGACTTTTTTCCACCCGTTGACGGAGTATTATTCTATTTTGTACCTGCAGGTGACACAGCTCAGAATTGAAATAGAGGATGTTCAACGTGAGTATGACCGGATGGTGAGTGAATTACAATCCTTGGGAACATTGAAGGAGGAAAAAAAAGTACAGATGTAGGTACTATTTTTTGTTTTCCTCCAAACTTTGTTTTGATAGCCCAGTATAGCATATACAAATGGAGGGGTGAAGGGGATGGGGTTGCTACTAAAAGCCTGCTCAGGAGCTTTTCTTTTTTAAAGGTTTTTGTTTACTTTAGGCCTCCTTTTTTCCTAGTCCTGTAAATAGGAAGTTAGCTGCAGCAAGGTCTATCTCCCTCTGCCATTGTAGGAAGGCAGTTTCATTGGCGAGTAATAGTGGCTCACTTTGCAACTGCTGCACTTGTTTCGGGACAATATCCCCTTCCCCCCCTCCCCCTGTAAAGACAATGAGCTTTTATGATTTCCCAGATATGAAGCTAGCTACATCATAGTGTAGAGTTCCATATACGATCTGTCGTTTGTCTGAGCAAGATCTGCTGAAGAGGGCATTGCTATCACCCTCGTTTCGTTTAGGCTTTACTTACAAATTCGATTTGCTTGGGATTCAACAGTGGCATTCCTACTTCTGTTCAGGACTGACCGAATCTTTTTATATGGAAGCTTTGTAGCTCAAGTATTGTGATGGTGGTTGGTAGACAGCGTTGCTCTCTCTATATTCTCTCCTTTTTGTTTTCCTATCGTAAATAATTAAAGCATTGCTGCATGATCCTTCTAACCCGCATGAAACAACCGTGGTCTGCTAGAGGTTATTGGTAGTTGAACTTAGCTTTTCATTTGTTTTTAACGGTCAGGTAGTATTTGGACCGAAGATGTGGGAGATATCGTGTTAATATGTTTGTGGTATCGGTCGATAGTTTTCGTATATATTAGGTCAGGTCGATCTATGTGAATGAATTTTCGGAATTCTTTTTTTTCTAATGACGCAATGCACATTCAAGTTTTACGCCTGATATGTTTTTCCTCGTAACTTCATGTCATAAATTGTGTTTTCTATATGTTGCGAGTAAATGACATAACTGACCTATAATGAGCCCGGTTCGGATAGGGGTGTTAGCTCTAAGCCTTTGGGCCGTCAGTGGACCATTTTTGGATTTTAAAGTTGCTGCAAACCTATAATGATGACAGATCTTAGTGGATTGGGCTTTTTGTTTTTCTAATCCAGTTTGAATGAGTATAACGTCATGGGTTCAATGAAGGTATTTTTTGTTTTTGTTTTTTGTTTTAGAACAAGTGGTAATATTTCATTTCACGACAAAGAAGAATTACACAAAATCAGGTCCTTTACAAACATAACTCAATAGGCCGGAATTTGGCCCTGGATTTGGGCCAACAGCTCGAGGTCTAAATAGAGAAAGTGGACCAAAGGTCCAGATAACATTATAGGACAAAAGGCCTGACTAACATAAAGCCGCCTGAGGTGGCAATGCCCACCGGAGGAGAGGTTGAAGACTGCATTTCTCCTCTCCTTAGCGCCCTTTTCCTCTTTTGCTTCTGAATAAAATGGTCCATGGACCATTTTTCGTTAGTTTCTTAGTAGATTGGTCTTTTTTCATGTCCAATTTTTGCATTGTAGAAGCTCAAGCATCTTCAAAATAAATAATAATAATAATAAAAAAAAAAAGCAAAAGTTAAAAAGAAGGGTAACAAAATTGGAGGAAGATATTATGTTATATTAAATAGCATATTAGTCCTCAACACGTGATTCTTCTTCAATCACTGGAAAATTAATGGAGGAATATATTCTATAAAAAGAAACATTAATATACGGCTATCTCGGTTCTTACTTCTATCAATAAACATTAAAGAAGTAACCCGGCCTCTACAATATGCGATGCCCTCCCTCTACAATAATATTTTGCCCGGTTGCAGTGTGCATGCGTGGTGAACACACATCATTCGTGAACAGCTTCATAGTTGGAACCCTTTATAAACCCTCAACCAAACCCTCATTCACGGCCTCCTCTTCTTCCACCCCCGCTTGATCTTCTTCCCTATTTTATGGTATGCTCTATGTTTTTCCCAGCATCTTCTTCTTCTTCTGCTTCTTCTGTTATGTTTCTTTTATCAGTCGAAAACTTTTTAAGATAATTGGTAATTTATTAGCGTACTATACTTTTGAGATCGAATAACATATGATTTGCGAGCGTACCATTTTTTTTATGTGCTCGTCTAACATTTACGTACTAAAATACTTTTGGTGCAAAAAATTCTCCCGTCCGCTTGTGACTACTTGCCGAGCATAGCGGCCACATTTTGCACAGATCAACTGAAAAAGAAGTACCATCAATTTTGTGTGCTTTTGCTGCTTCTATAATACTTTTGGTCCATGTGTTGCTTAATTTGATGCACAAGACTCTTGTAGATTACATGTTAACTTACGTTCTCAATAATAACGTTTTTTCCTTTCTAATGCCATCATATAAGTTTTCCTCCCAATCTTCGTGGCTGGTTCGAGGTAATTTTTTTGTTTTTGTTTTTGTTTTTTTTCTATTATCCGAATTAACTAATGTGCACCTCGATATAATTTTATGCATCGAATGCGCTACTTTCTTAAAAGTCAATCATGATTTGAAAAATATACAAGGGTTATGACCAACCGGTGGCCGAGGTAGAGGGCCCATGGGTCCTTGGTTTGAAGGACCTAGATGTAATTTAATGCATACGTATTGAAATGAATGTGTTTTCTGATTATTATTATTTTTTGCCTTTCTGTTATTTACAAGGGATTAATATGATTACAATTTCAGAGGCTTAAATCCATCAGGTCAATATTAATATGAGTTCCAAATTTATGCTACTTTTCACAGTTTTAGAGGAAGTGTGAAAAAAGTTGTACCTAAACGAGATTTGGTTTGTTAATGGGTTCCAAGTTGCTTGAACATTCACCCTATGGGCTCCATCTCATTCTTTTGAGCCCAGAAAAAACTCGTTGATGAGAGGCCTGTATGATTGGGCCGGAAGGAGTGGTTCACCCGGGCCCATGTCTCGAATATGGCGAGGCTCTTTTTCTGGACACCGACCCGTAGACCCAAGTCTGAATCTCCTCTTTCTTCAACGGTTCCCAGAAAGAAAGCCAAGAAAGATGATGATGGGGAAGAAATCGACGGTGGAGACATAGTTTCTAAGCAAAGTCTTACATCGTTCTAAACGAATGTAAAACAAAATGGAAAAAAGAATAAAATTAAATCATCCTAATTAACTTAAGAAGACTCTATCAAGAGGCTAATGTCATAACCTCTCATATTTCGTATTCTCCAATCAGTGCGCCATGGGAAAAATGTTGGATAGACTTGATTACTCCAAGCCTCCGAATGTTTTAGGCTCAGTTTGTTGATCTTGGTTGAAAGAGATAGAGTTTATTATTTGTGTTATATTGTATCACATTTTCTTTGACGTGTAAGCTGGACTCCTTTTTAATTAGTAGGCCTAATACGGGTAATATTCACTAAAAAATAAAGTAGAATACGAAGTTAGATCTCGAATTTATACACGTAAGACCTTATACCACGAAATTACCGTCTATTCCAAAAACTCAAGCTATTAAGAAGAGGTACATATTATTTAAATCATATTCTCTAATAGTTATATACTCCCACTTATTTATTTTTTTATCCAAATATAAATGAAGTTATGAGCTAAATAATTAGTAGTCACTCAAGCTTGAATCTCTTTATTTACAAAAAAAACAAAAAAGGTACAATATTTGAAATATATGTATTTCTTACCCGAGACCCCTCTTGTTATTAAAAAACCAACAAAAAAAATATTGCTCCTATCTTTTAAGTTTTTTTTTTTCTTGGCTCTCTCTAGCAGTTGGATAAGACTATATATTAGGTCAGGATTTGGTCCCGACATAGGGATCAAGAGACGATCTGATCGGCATTTTCGGTGCACCCCTCGACTCGGCTCCTCACAAGTCTGGCTTGGCATGAGTTGGGTCCACTTTTTTTTCCAGTTTAGTCTACCAATTAGACCTGTAAAACTAAGTGAGTGAAAGGATTAGACTAGTACAATGAAAATTTCTGTCTCTCTCTCTCTCTGCCCAGCCCAAAAAGTCACCCATTTTGAACTCTAACTCTATGATTCTCCTAAAACTCCACAAATCCTTCTCCCCAATTTTAGTGAATCCCTTCACTCTAGCAAAAATCTTCAAAATCCACATACTCAACCATTAGCAAGGGTCTGACCTATTGGAGTTACCCCAAAAAAAAGCCTCAGGTCGAACCCCTTGGCAAGGGGTCTGACCTATTAAACTAAGGCACCTAAGCGAAAACAGGTCGGAACCCTTGGAGATTTTAACTAGAGTGAACTAAGGGATTTGACTAGTTGAACCAAGGCAAAAATGCCTCTAAAAAAATATGTCAGACCCCTTGGAGATTTTGGCTAGAGTGAGGGGATTCGCCAAAATTGAGGGAGAGGAATTAGTGGAATTTTGATAGAATTTAGGATGATTTAGGAAGAAGGACGAAAAGGGCCGGGGGATTTCCGTCTAACTAGTTGAATCTCTGGGCTCACTTAATTTTAATGCAGGTACAATCGGGGTGACGAAAAAAAGGAGATTGTGCTCGCATCAGGCCAGACCCTTGAGCAGCCGAGCCATGGTGCGCGCCCATATACCCTTCGTTAATGGACGTGGTGCCCCATTTACAGCAACGGATTCAGAGTGTTAATCCGATCGAAAGTCTCCGGAACCGTACTGTTGATCCCGACCCGTTACGTACTGGCTAGGCAGATCTAAGGCCACTTCCCAGACCCAGAAATGAAATTCACGCAAGCATGCGCTGCTTGAGATGATGTTTGGCAGCCATTAAATTGGATTTCTTTTCTTTAACGGATCATATCTATAGACTCGGAAGTCTGAACCTACGTACCTGTGCTTGACACTTGACAGTTTGAGATTTAGTAATTAGTATAGAGGGCCTTATCACGTATAGAAGCTCAAGCATCTTCAAAATAATTAAATAAATAAAAAAAAAAAGCAAAAGTTAATAGAACTAGAAGGGTACAAAATTAATAGAGAAATGTATTCTGTTCTGTTAAATAGCATATTTGTCCTCAACACGTGATTCTTCTTAATCACTCGAAAAGGAAGGGCAACAAATTAATGGAGGAATATATTTTATAAAAAGAAACATTAATATACGGCCATCTCGATCGGTTCTATCAGTAAACATTAAAGAATTGTAAAACGGGGAAACAAGAAAGCTCCTCTCTTTATGCGATGCCCTCTACAATATTCTTTTGTGCATGGTCATAGAGGTTACAAGCACCATAAGCATTTCCCTAGAACAGCTTGAAAGTTTGGAACCCTTTATAAACCCTCAACCAAACCCTCATTGACACCCTCCTCTTCATCCACCGCCACTTGATCTGTTCTTCCCTATTTTATGGTATGCTCTATGTTTTCTTGAGCATCTTCTGCTTTCTGCTTCCATTAATCTTTTATCAGTCGAAATTTTTTAGGATAAGTGATAATTTATTGACGTATATACTATGTTTTTAGGATAAATATCGAATAACACCTTAATATGATTTGCGAGCCTACCATTTTTTATGTTCTCGTCTAACATTTACGTACTAAAATACTTTTGGTGCAAAAAACTCCCGTCCGCTTGTGAACACTTGCTGAGCATAGCGGTGTATATTTTGCACAAATCAAATGAAAAAGAAGTACCATCAATTTTGTGTGCTTTTGCATCTTCTATAAGTGGTCCGTGTGTTGCTTTGATGCACAAGACTCTTGTAGATTACGTACATGTCAGCTTAGATTCTCAACAATAGCTTCTTTTTTTTTTTTTTCTAATGCTATCATGTAAGTTTTCCTAATCCCAATCTTCGTGGTTGGTTAATGGTTGCTTATTGAGGTAGTCTTTTTTAAAAAAAATTGATTGTCTGAACTAATTTATGCACACCTCGACATAATTTCATAGATCTAATGCGCTGGTTTCTTGAAAGGTCAATTATGATTTAAAAAAAATTTAAGGACTATTTATGAAGGGCTGTGCATAAGTGGTGGTGCCAACACCACCGCCAACGCTACGTGCGGTGTCCAATTTTTGTTTCCAAAGAGGCTAAAAGAGTTTTGGTTCCAAAGAGTCAACCCGAAGATAAGTTGTGTCTGTGACACCTCTCTGTTGGGCTAATGTTCGCATGTAGGCTGTAGCAGTGAAGGATGTTCTGAACTTGGTACTTTGATTGGACCAAACTCAAGGAATAGATGCATGGCCGAGGTCGGGTCCAACTTTCGACTGTTTGCTCACGAATAGAACTGTAGAAGTGATCACCCTGCAAAATTTCGTCATTGCCCTGTATATCAAACAAGTGTGGGAGCATTTTCATTGCAGTAGATGACCTACAAGCTGTACAACAAATTCAATTCTTACCTACCAAAAAAAAAAAACAGATAAATCTTAACTGGATTTGTTGGAAGATAGCCATGTCAAACACCGTCTAGTAACAAAGCTAGTTTTGGTTTTTCTTCTTGGTGTTGTTTGTATTTTTTATTATATATTCTGCTCTAATTTATAATATTTCCTTTCGTTAACTAAAAAAAATAAAAATAAAAAGTAACTTAGAAATGTAAGAGATACACTAGGCGCTAAGGTCATGTAATATTTAATTAAAATTAGAATAAAGTGTAGAGTTAAATTTGTATGAAACTAAAGCTGTTAAAAAGAGATAAAATTAATTCATTTTTGTAAAAATAGCTCCTTTATTAAAAGCATACAAAAAAAATAAGAGAGGGAATACAAATTACAAAGTTAAGAGGGTCCGTCCCCTCATAAAACCACATAGAAGAAAAAAGCCCAAAATAGATCAGGCGCCCCCAACGACTGGTTGGTGCGCAGCAGCGTTTGCATGACCTCGGTTAACATGGTGTGCTGTCCATATTTGCAAATAGTTCAGATGATAATGGATGTCAGCTTATATATATTTCGCATTTCTGCAATCAATGTTCTGGGAAAAATGTTGGATAGACCTGAACACTAGAGAAGAGTCGCGTTCCAGGATCACTTTCTGCCATCTTCAATTGGAAGCCACAACAGCCCCTAGTCTTGCTACCACTGTCTCACTTTCTACTGGAGAAAACTTCTCCACCACTGCTCCCATTACCTTACGTTCCTTGACAGTCTCTAAAAACTGCCGCAGCAACTGCAAACTTCTCTCTAATGGCTACAGCAACGGCAAACTTCTCTCCCATCAGTGTTAATCTTGATATGGTGCAGAGGCGGAGGCTTCTAGATTTGTTGTCCACTTAATTAGTCGCTTATTACTCGAAGCCTCCGAATCACATATGTCGTTCTAGGCTCAGTTTGTTGATCATGGTAGAAAAGAGAGAGTTTATTATTTGTGTTATATTTAAAAATGAGATAAAGTAGAAGCTGTTAGGTCTAAAATCTTATACCATCGAATCACCGTCAGTTCGAAAAACTTTTATATATGGCTTAGGTGGCGGATGTGGGGGGGGGCAACCGGCCAGGCCAATGTAAAAAGTTTGTTTGTTTTTTTAAGGCTTAATTGCATCCATAACTCCTGAGGTATATGAAGGTTGCAAATGAGCTCCTGAGGTAATGTTTTCAACAAATAGTCTCATGAGATAGAGTTTTAGTCAAATCGAGGCCCCTACGTTCATTTTCCGTCAGCCCCATTAACGGTCATTGCTATCAAGGTTTTAAAATTCACGTCATAATAAATTAGAAAGCACCACTTGTCCATTTAAAACGTGCCACATCTACCAGGTGTTGCAATAGGGAGAATGCATTAAGTTGTTTTTCTTTTGTTAAACTAGGCACGGTGAGTTGGCAAACACCTGGTGCAGATGTGACATAGGTGTTTTAACTAGACCGATGATGCTTTCTAATTCATTATGACGTGGATTTTAAAGCCCTGATAGCAATTGTCGTTAATGGGGCTGACGGAAAATAGATGGAGAGGTCTCGATTTAACTTAAACTTTACCTCAGGGGTCTATTTGTTGAAAAGTTTTCAAGGGCTCATTTGCAACCTTCGTATACCTCAGGGGCCCTAAGTGCAATTTAGCCTTTTTTTAATTATCGAATCTGCTCTTTTCAAACAAGGTTAGCCCCCTCAATTAGGGCTGCACAGAATCAGACCGCAAATCGGACCGGACTGTAAAAACCGGATCGGATCGGACCGGATTTGAAAAATCGGTTGTATCCGGTCTGGTTCGGTCCAAGCCTTTTGAGATTCGGACCAACCGGATTTATTAATTTAAATAATAAATATTTTTTAAAATTTTTGTAATACAAATTTTAAACTTAAAAAATAAAAACCCTAAGTCAAAACTATGTGTTTTGACGCCCTCCCTAGTCCCTTGAGTCCCTTCCGGCCTTCCCCCTTTGAAATTAAGTCCTCCCTTTCCCTTGATTTACAAAAAAAATAATTAAAAAAAAAAGTTAGGCAAAAAAAATTAAATTGGTTTGGACCACTTAAGTGGTTCGGTTCAGTCCTTCATTTTAGGTACAACCGAAAATCTGATCCGACCGGATTCCGATCCAAAAATCCGAACCGGATTTCCATTGTGCAGCATCTACCCTTAATCCTTTTTATAACTAATTTGCTCCTTTTAGACTAGGCAAGCCCCCCTCTGCCTATTACTGATTGTGATTAGATTAGCAATTTAGTCATAGACTCATAAATCACTATGCACTGTTCTGCCTATTTCCAAACATTTTCCTCAACGATTCTTCAAATAAGCGTTCTATGGAAATAAGTGAACAAAAAGGGAATAGAAATGCTACCAAAAAAAACAAGAATGAAACCTATCCGTTGGGGCTACGGGTTTTATAATTCTAGTAATGGGTAATTTCATTTGTTCGCCCATTAAGTATAAGAAAAAAATCAATGTCGACTCTCCAATTACCTTAACAGATTTTTACGTCCTTTAAGTTTTAAAAATGATTTAAAATCGTCACCGTCCATTTTTGACGTTAAAACAAACGGACTCCATGAAACAGTTGCCTTCCACGTGATATTTTACTATATCACTTTACGTCCTTTAAGTTTAAAAAAAGATTAAAAGTCGTCCACAGTCTGTTTGTTTTAACACAAAAATGGACGGAGGATGACTTTTAATCAATTTTTAAACTTAAAGGATGTAAAAATCCTTAAGGTAATTAATGGGTCGACATTGATTTTTGCTCATAACTTAATGGGCAAATTATGAAATTACCACTTCTAGTAAACAATGAGGATTCCAGTCTTTTCAGATAAAGAAAACTCACAAGCAAATTGTTATTGCTTGCTACAATTAGTTTGACTTTCCACTAAAATATTATAATATCCTACATTTTATTCATTTGATTGTGACTGTTTTTTTTTTTTTTTTTAATTTGTTTTTTTTTTCTGGCATATGCATGAATATTTTTTTTGTTTTTTTTTTTTTTAATATTTTAATTTTAAAATATTTTTTTTATTACGTAATAAATTTTTTTTTTCTTAAAAATTTAACCTCCATCAGATTCATTTCTGATTCTGCCACTCTATAATGACTATCTCGGTTGATCTGTCAATAAACAGTAAAGAAGTAAAAGGGAAAAAAAGAAAGCTGCTCTCTTCATGGGATGCCCTCTACAAAATTCTCTTGCCAGGTAGCAGACTTGCAGTGTGCACGGTGAACACGTATCATTCGTGATAGAGGTTACAAGCGTAGAGAGTGGAAACCATACAACGGAAGTAATTAATTGCACCGGATAAGCTCGACCTAGACAACTTGCTCATTGTTTAATATTCGGGCAGCCCAACCTAACCTACCACCAAACAGAACTTCATCCTTCTAGACTCCACCTTGCCCGCTGCCCGAAACCCTAGCACCATAAGCATTTCCCTAGAAGAGCTTGAAAGTTGGAACCCTTTATAAACCCTCATCCAAACCCTCACTCACAGCCGCCTCTTCTTCCACCGCTGCTTGATCTTCTTCCCCATTTTATGGTATGCTCAATGTTTTCTCCAGCTTCTTCTTCGTTTCTTTTACTAGTCGAACAGTTTTTAAGATAATTGATAATTTATTAGCCTACTATATTATATGCTTTTAAAATTGAATAACACCTTAATATATATGATTTCCGAGCGTATCATTTTTTATGCGCTCGCCTAACGTACTAATTCAATACTTTTGGTGCAAAAAACTTCCATCCGCTTGTGACTACTTGCTGAGCATAGCGGCCATCTTTTGCACAGATCAACTAAAAAAGAAGTACCATCAATTTGTATGTGCTTTTTTTGCTGCTTCTATAAGTGGTCCATCTGTTGCTTTGATGCACAAGACTCTTTTAGATTACATGTCAGCTTACATTCCCAACAATAACTTTTTCTTTCTAATTCCATCATATAAGTTTTCCTGAGCCCAATCTGGTTGGTTAATGGTTGTGTTGGGTTTTTTTTTTTTCCTTCTAATCGGTTGTCCGAGTTAATTTACGCATACTTAGATGTAATTTCATAGATCTAATGTGCTGTTTTTTTGAAAGGTCAATCATGATTTAAAAAATTACAAGGGCACAAACTGGTGAGAAAGATAGAGGGCCCATGGGCCCTTTGTTTCAAGGACCTAGATGTAATTTGACGCATAGGTATTGAATAAATATGTGTGTGTGTGTGTTGTTTTTTTTTTTTTTAAATCAGAGGCTTAAATTTTGTCAATATTAAGATGAGTTCCCAATTTATGATACGTTTTTGACAATTAGAGAGGGTGAAAAAAGTTGTGCGTATACGAGATCTGGTTTGTTAATGGACCCTATGGGCTCCAAGTCTACAGTCTTTTTAGCCCATGAAAAACTCGTTAATGAGAGAGGCCTGTATGATTGGGCCGAAGGAGTGGATTCACCCTGGCCCACGTATGATCTTTTCCTGGACACCAGCCTTTAGACCCAAGTCTGAATCTCCCTCTTTCTTCATTAGTTCCTCGAGCCTCGAAAAGAAATTGAAAAAAGAAAAAAAAAAAAAAAAAAAAGAGCACCTACAAAACACCAAAACACACAAAAAGATAAAGGAAAAAAAGCCAAGAAAGATGTTGGGGAAGAAATCGACGGTGGAGAAATAGTTTCTAAGCAAAGTCTTACCTCGTTCTAAACGCACGAATGGAAAACAAAATGGAAAAAAAAAAAAAAAAATTAAATCCTCCTAATTAACTTAAGAAGACTTTATCAAGAGGCTAATGTCATAACCTGACTTATCCCACTGGGTTAAATGGTTTTGGTCCCAAAGAGCCAACCCGACGCTGAGATTTTGTGTGTGACACCTTGCTGTGGGCTAATTATATTCGCATGTAGGCTGTAGCAGTGCAGGATGTTCTGAACTTGGTACTTTTGTTTTTTTTCTACGTGAACTTGGTACTTCGATTGGACCAAACTCGAGCAATAGATGCATGGCCGAGGTCAGGTCCAACTTTAGACGGTTTGCTGAATAGAACTATAGAAGTGATCACCCTGCAAAGTTGTCGGGGATCATTGCCTTGGCTATATATCAAACAAGTGTGGTAGCATTTTTCATTGCAGCCGATGACCTGCGTATACCATGCTGTACAACAAGGAAACTCAAAATATTACGTACCAAAAAGAAAAGAAAAGAAAAAGCAGATAAATCTTAACTGTAACCTTTTTTTCTTTTTTTTTATTGTCAAATCTTAAACTGTATTTGTTGGATGATAGCTATGTCATACACTGTGTAGTATATAGAGTAACCTAGAAATGCAAGGGATGCACTACTAGTAACTAGTAGTATCCCTTTAGTCTAATATACCATATGAAACTATTATACTTCTTAAAAAAACTTAAACAATAAGTTGTTAAGAAGAGATAAAGTTTATTATTTATGTTATATTTTATTATATTTTTCTTAATATATATAGGTCGGACTCCCCTTCAATTAATAGGCACAACAAATGTAATATTTATTAAAAAAATGAGATAGAGTATCGAATTTATACACATGAAATCTTATACTATGAAATCGCCGTCTATCTCAAAAACTTAAACTATTAGGAAGAGTTACATTTTATTATTTAAATTATATTATCTAATAGTTACTCCAAACTATTTATTTTTTGGTCCAAATATAATTGAAGTGTAATTTAAATATAAGCTAAATAATTAGTAGTCACTCATGCTTGAATGTCTTAATTTACAAAAATAAAGTTCGATATTTGAAATATATGTATTTCTTACCCGAGACCCCTTTGTTGTTAAAAAACCAACCAATTTTTTTTTTTTACTCCCTCTAGCAGTTGGATAAGACTATATATTGGGTCAGAATTTACATTGTGTTTGGTTTCAAAATTTTAACAATAAAATTTTGTGTTGGAGTTAAAAAAAGATAGTATTACAATCGATAAATGAGTGATAAAAATTAAAGTAAAATTTCAAAGTGTTACATAAAAATAAAATTTTATTAAAATTTTGAAATGCAAAACGCTGCATAGTATGAATCTGGAGATGTCATAGAGTCTTCGATGTCCGCCTTTGCTCGGCTCCTCACAGGACTAGCCTGGCATACGTTTGGTCCCTTTTTTCTTGAACTTGGTTGGACTGATAAAATTTAGGGGGCGTTTGTTTCTCAAAATTTTGGCACCCTAAAATTTCGGCTGATTAAAAAATTTATAAAATAATCTCATTTTTCTACATCAAATAATTATTTTTCATTATAATATTCATTCAAATCTTCTCTTCTCTTCACTTTTTCACCGACTCCCATAAAATATTTTCACTTTTTCACCAGCTCCAATACCCAAAATTTCCAAACACTCCAAAACAAACACTACCTAAGTGAGAGAGTCTCTTTGCTCTCTCACCCTGTGTGCGCATTTTGTCGTTCCTTCCTCGCATACCCCTTTTACCCGGCTTTTTCTTCGTCTTTTCTAGGGTTTCACAAAGGGTTAATCGCCAGTCCTCAAATTCTCTTTGGAACTGCCAAAGTATCCAACACAAAATCTTCTCTAGCACTCTTCGGGTCCCCAGGCATCGGAAATGGACTCCGATTCGTGGACCACTCGTCTCGCAAATCTTCTCGCTACGGGTCAGTCTCGATCGGAAATTTGGAGGAATGCATGAAGAAATTGATGGGGAAGTCTCGCAACTCGCTAGGAGTCTCGATCTGTGCTGTGCGTTTTGCGCTGAATGCATGAACCTCGTTGGGCTTTGTTGCCGCTGTGACCGTTTTGAGCTGAAGATTATGACCTCGTTGGGCCTTTGAATGGGGTTTGTCCAATTTGTGCAAAGAAGGTTGGAATGGCCAAGGGCATGTTACAACACAATTTGTGCACGGGACAACACGGGAGTTTTAAAGGTGCAGCGGAAGAGGAGATATCGTCAAGGTGGTTCTAATTCTACATTTGCTCTATTGAGGAAAGAGTTGAGAGAACGAAGTTTTCCATCCCTCTTTGGAGGATCCGCTTGCATTGTCTCCTCAAGTACAGAACCTGATCCTTTGTTGTCATCGTTTATGTATAATGCATCTATCGTCGATGAATCTGTGAGTGTTCAGACTCGGTCATTGGTGGAAGCAACCTTAGTAAAAGAAAGCTCGAAGGATGATTTCTTGGAAAGAAATGCAGAACAGTCTCCGTTATCAGATAAAGACCAAGAGGAGAAGACTCGGAAATGTGAGTTTGTGCAGGGACTGTTGTTATCCACTGTCCTCGATGATAACTTGTGAGTTAAAGGGTTATGCTTAGCAGAGTCGTCGCGATCTTATATTAGGAATGAGAACCAAAGGATAAGATGGAAGAAGCTGATGCATATAAATGTGCTAGTTGTTGTAGTTACATCAAAGGAACTATGCGGCGTGTTTGGCACCCAAAATTTCCAACTCAATAAAATAATTCTTTCAAATTCTCTATCTCTATCAAATTATTAACTCCAAAAGTAATATGATAAAAAATATTTTAAATCATCTCTCTTTAATTTTTTCACCAATCTTTAATACTTCAAAATTTTCAATTACCCAAAATTTGACGACGACACCACCGTAATTGTTATGAAGGTAAGTAGTGTAATGTGCATAATGGATAGATTGAAGAAAAAAAAAAAAGAACATGCCTTAAGTGAGTGAAGGGGTTAGACAAAAATCTCCATCTCTCTCTCCGGTTCGGTTATTGTACGAACGCTTATTTTGTGAGTATGTGTGAGTGGACAGTTGAGATTAAAAGATAGGCATCTGATGGCTAAAAAAAGAACGGGACTCAGTTTAATGAAACTCAAATTGACAGACACCATTATTAACCAATTACCGAACCCCTTTTTAAAAGACCTAACTCATTTATTCTCTCTCTCTCTCTACTTCGACGTTCTTTCTCTCTATCGCACCTCTCTCTCTAGAGCAGTGGGAAGGAGAAGCTCAGATGATCCTCCAAGGTTGTTTTCTTTTTTGTTAATTTTTAGGCGTATTTTTTTTTTTTTTGTGCCTGTTGAATTTGGTTACAACTAGTTATAAAGAAATTTGGCTATGGCTTTTAATTGGAGAATAGCCTATTATTTTTAAGACATTGCACTCTCAAACTACCAATGTTATCATTTGCACCCTAAACTACCAACTTTGACACATTACATTTTCCTTACGTTAATATTCACTTTCACCCAACTATTTGACAATAATCCCTGCTTGGATAGAAATTAATGAATTGACAACAATATCTTCAATATATAAAATGGTGAATCATTATCGTCCTATCAGAATACAGGTTGCAATTAAATTGAACTAGAAATAGCTTAGGTGCTTCAGTTAATGCGAAAGATTTTTTACATAGTACAGATAAGTTTGGTGATTGGTTGCAGTGGCGGAACCAGGAATACAATCGAAGGGGGTCGGACTTCTAAAGAAAAATGACAAAAAAAAAAATTTTTCCTACATAATGTAAAAAGGTGTTTCAAGAGGCTAATGTCATAACCTGACTTATCCCACTGGGTTAAATGGTTTTGGTCCAAAGCAGCCAACCCGACGCTGAGATTTTGTGTGTGACACCTTGCTGTGGGCTAATTATATTCGCATGTAGGCTGTAGCAGTGAGGATGTTCTGAACTTGGTTACTTTTGTTTTTTTTCTACGTGAACTTGGTACTTCGATTGGACCAAACTCAAGGAATAGATGCATGGCCGAGGTCGGGTCCAACTTTAGACTGTTTGCTGAATAGAACTGTAGAAGTGATCACCCTGCAAAAGTTTCGATCATTGCCCTATATATCAAACAAGTGTGGTAGCATTTTTCATTGCAGCCGATGACCTGCATAATGCTGTACAACAAGGAAACTTCAAAATATTAGCGTACCAAAAAGAAAAAAAAGAAAAAGCAGATAAATCTTAACTGTAACCTTTTTTTTCTTTTTTTTTATTGTCAAATCTTAAACTGTATTTGTTGGATGATAGCTATGTCATACACTGTGTAGTATATAGAGTAACCTAGAAATGCAAGGGATGCACTACTAGTAACTAGTAGTATCCCTTTAGTCTAATATACCATATGAAACTATTATACTTCTTAAAAAAACTTAAACAATAAGTTGTTAAGAAGAGATAAAGTTTATTATTTATGTTATATTTTATTATATTTTTCTTAATATATATAGGTCGGACTCCCCTTCAATTAATAGGCACAACAAATGTAATATTTATTAAAAAAATGAGATAGAGTATCGAATTTATACACATGAAATCTTATACTATGAAATCGCCGTCTATCTCAAAAACTTAAACTATTAGGAAGAGTTACATTTATTATTTAAATTATATTATCTAATAGTTACTCCAAACTATTTATTTTTTGGTCCAAATATAATTGAAGTGTAATTTAAATATAAGCTAAATAATTAGTAGTCACTCATGCTTGAATGTCTTAATTTACAAAAATAAAGTTCGATATTTGAAATATATGTATTTCTTACCCGAGACCCCCTTGTTGTTAAAAAACCAACCAATTTTTTTTTTTTTACTCCCTCTAGCAGTTGGATAAGACTATATATTGGGTCAGAATTTACATTGTGTTTGGTTTCAAATATTTTTAACAATAAAATATTTGTGTGGGTTAAAAAAAGATAGTATTACAATCGATAAATGAGTGATAAAAATTAAAGTAAAATTTCAAAGTGTTACATAAAAATTAAAATTTTATTAAAATTTTGAAATGCAAAACGCTGCATAGTATGAATCTGGAGATGTCATAGAGTCTCGGTGTCCGCCTTTGCTCGGCTCCTCACAGGACTAGCCTGGCATACGTTTGGTCCCTTTTTTCTTGAACTTGGTTGGACTATAAATTTATGGGGCGTTTGTTTCTCAAAATTTTGGCACCCTAAAATTTCGGCTTGATTAAAAAATTATAAAATAATCTCATTTTCTACATCAAATAATTATTTTTCATTATAATATTCATTCAAATCTCTCTCTTTCAGCTTTTTCACACTCCCATAAAATATTTTCAACTTTTTCACCGGCTCCTGTACCCAAAATATTCCAAAACTCAAAACCACTATAAGTGAGAGAGTCTCTTTGCTCTCTCACCAAATGTCGCATTCTTGTCGTTCCTTCCTCGCATCCCCTTTTACCCGGCTTTTTCTTCGTCTTTTCTAGGGTTTCACAAAGGGTTAATCGCCAGTCCTCAAATTCTCTTTGGAACTGCCATCTTTTAATTGTCAAATATATTCAACAAACTAAAATCTTTAATAGAAAAATTAATCTAGCAATAACCTCAAATAAATTCGGGTAAACATAATCCAGGCATCAAATTCATATTCTTTTTAATAGAAATAATCAAATTCATAAATTCCTAATTAAACTCCGATAATCGTGGACCACTGCATAATCTGTCTCATAATTAAATTCACAAATTACAAATCTCTTTACTAAAAAAATTATTATCAAATTCTAAACCATTGTATGGTGATCGGCTGATCTGTGTAGCCTACCGTGTAGGAATGAATGAAGGCTGGAGAAGAATTGATGGGGAAGACGAGAGAGAGGAGAGAGTTCCTGTGCCCGTTTTGCGCTGCCGTTATGACCTCGTTGGGCTTTGAGAGAGAGAGAGAAGAGGAGCATCCCGTGGAAGCCAAGAATGGGGGTTTGTCCAATTTGTGCAAAGAAGGTTGGAATGGATATTGTTGGGCATGTTACAACACAACACGGGAGTTTTCTAAAGGTGCAGCGGAAGAGGAGATATCGTCAAGGTGGTTCTAATTCTACATTTGCTCAGAACGAAGTTTTCCATCCCTCTTTGGAGGATCCGCTTGCATTGTCTCCTCAAGAGAACCTGATCCTTTGTTGTCATCGTTTATGTATAATGCATCTATCGTCGATGAATCTGTGAGTGTTCAGACTCGGTCATTGGTGGAAGCAACCTTAGTAAAAGAAAGCTCGAAGGATGATTTCTTGGAAAGAAATGCAGAAAGTCTCCGTTATCAGATAAAGACCAAGAGGAGAAGACTCGGAAATGTGAGTTTGTGCAGGGACTGTTGTTATCCACTGTCCTCGAGATAACTTGTGAGTTAAAGGGTTATGCTTAGCAGAGTCGTCGCGATCTTATATTAGGAATGGAACCAAAGGGATGGAAGAAGCTGATGCTCTAGTTGTTGTAGTTACATCAAAGGAACTATGCGGCGTGTTTGGCACCCAAAATTTCCAACTCAATAAAATAATTCTTCAAAATTCTCTCTCATCAAATTATTACTTTTCACTTCAAATAAATATAAAAAAATTAATTTTAATCATCTCTCTTTATTTTTTCACCAAATCTTTAATACTCAAAATTTTCAATACCCCAAAATTTTGACAGACGAACACCACCGTAATTTATTGTAAGTAGTGTAATGTGCATAATGGATAGATTGAAGAAAAAAAAAAGAACATGCCTTAAGTGAGTGAAGGGGTTAGACAAAAATCTCCATCTCTCTCTCCGGTTCGGTTATTGTACGAACGCTTATTTTGTGAGTATGTGTGAGTGGACAGTTGATTAAAAGATAGGCATCTGATGGCTAAAAAAAGACGACCTCATTTAATGAAAACTCAAATTGAACCAGACCCATATTACCATTACCGACCCCTTTTTAAAAGACCCAACCCGTTTCTTCTTTGTCTCTCTCTACTTCGACGCTCTCTCTCTCTATCGCACCTCTCTCTCTAGAGCAGTGGGAAGGAGAAGCTCAGATGATCCTGTCAAACATTGTTTTCTTCTCTGTTAATTTTTAGGTGTATTTTTTTGTTTGTGCCTGTTGAATTTGTTACAACTAGTTATAAAGATTTGGCTATGGCTTTTAATTGGAGAATAGCCTATTATTCATTGGAAATATGCAATACAATTGACCTCCATGACTTCATCTAGAAAGAAATCTATCGTTTGAGACTACTTTGGATTTTCTCTTCGTTAAGTTCATTTGTCAGCAACTAGTTTTCTATTTCCCTGCTTTGGATAGCTGATATAAGAGATCCCTCCCACGTTTTGCTTCGATGAGGTTGGGATATAACAAATGGTGAATCATTCTTCCCTATCAGAATACAGGTTGCAATTAAATTGACCTAGAAATAGCTTAGGTGCTTCAGTTAATGCGAAAGATTTTTTACATAGTACAGATAAGTTTGTGTTGTCTGCCAGTGGCGGAACCAGGAATACAATTGAAGGGGGTCGAACTTCTAAAGAAAAATGAAAAAAAAAAATTCACTACGTACTGCAAAAAAATATCTTATAGTTAAAATATCAAAAATTAATAACTAAAAATATTAAAAATAAAGTACCCCAACGCCTTAACTGATCTATTAGGAGAACGGTGTCTACTTTTTGCCTTCCCTTCTCTGTCTTTTTCTTGCTGTGTCCTTATTTGCTGATTACGAAGTGGCAATTGGCTAACGGGACTGGCATATTCTGAAAAGACGTTGTAAAATAACTTCGTTAAACTCAATGTTTCACAAAAATTTCCTCTTTCGATGTATACCACCAAACTATCATTCATCCATTCGTCTCCCATCTTATTACGCAAGTCAGTTTTAATTAACTTCATTGCAGAGAAAACTCTCTCAACGGTTGCAATCGCAACCGATAAGACCAATGCTAACTCAATAAGCTGCAATGGATATAGAATATGCTTTCTTGTCTTAACCATCTTCACAGCAAGACCTCCAATATCTTGAAGCTCAGAAAAAGCATCATGACTTCTCATATCATAAATGTAGTTTCGAAGTTGATCTCTAAGTATAACACAATCAATTACTGAGAAATCTTCTGGATAAAGCTCAGCTAGACGAAGTAACTTCGCATGATCAAACGCTGAGAATGAGCTTCTTGGATCAAGACATGCTATACAAAAAGGTAACTCCGTATTGCTTCTTAACGATTATCCATTCTCCTGAAGCGGTCAAATCAATAACATGCAAAATACTTCCACACGAAAAGATGGAAATAAGTAATTTTTTGCCCTCCATGCCAAGCCCGACCACGAGTTGGAATAATGTCTTCCATATTAGGCACAATGGAATTATTCATACAAAAGGTCTTGACTTCTTCCAAAAATTCATCACATCTCATCTCCCTCAAATCTTACAACCGACGCTTCGAAACTCCAACCAAATTCATAGCATTAACAATGTCTTGATCCTTTTGTTGTAAGGCCTGTGACAATTCATTAGTAATTCTCATTATATTTCTCAATAAATGCATAATGAATAATTTTAAATAAAAATTAGTGTTTATGATTACCTGTGACAATTATTTGTAATTCCCATTATATTTCTCAACAAATGCAAAGTGAAGATATAGTCGAAGCTTGAATATTATCCAAGTAACCAGAGCCGTGGATCTTTGTCTATGCAGTGCCATCCTCTGCTTATGTTTCAAGCACATCCAACATTGCTGACCACATACTGAAGAGACACATTATTGTAATGTGGTATAACCCCAACGAGTATCACCTGGTCGTGCAAGACCAAATAAATATAAAAAATTAATTTCAATAATCTCTCTTTATTTTTTCACCAATCTTCAACCAATTGAACTCGCCTCGCATGTTTGATGCCCCATCATACCCTTGACCTCTCAACTTGGATATTGATAACCCATGCCTTGCAAACAATTTGTCTATAGCATTTTTCAAATTTTGAGAGCAAGTAGACTGTCCATGTTTGTTCACATATCTCAAAACTACGGCCATTTGCTCCTTCACTGAATTATCTCGAGACTCATCAACCATAAGAGAAATAAAACTGTCCCCAATATCTTTAATGATGGCAAGTGTGGTCTCCGCTGCAACAACATTCACCAATTCCTTCTGAGTTTTGCATTTAGTTGTTTCCAGGAGCATTATGGCCAAGTGTGCGAGAACATTTTTCTTACGTAAGCTGTACCATTCCAAAAGCTCAAGAAAATTGCCCTTCCTCAGTGAACTCTCAGACTCATCATGACCACGAAAAGCTAATCCTTGCACCAACAGATGACGAATGCAATCTAAAATCGCTGTCAAACGAATACGATAAGCTTTCTCTTCATCAGACCCATACAAGGATAACACGTGCGACACACTTTGTCGCTGATCTTTGAATGCTTCACATTTTCCTCTAGCAATATTGTGAGCACTATTACAGGCTCACGAAAAACCTCCACTGCCTTTTTTCAATTGCTAAATCCCATAGATGTAAACACATCTCCCCCGATTCCCCTCCTCTAGCTTGCCTAAATAGATAACACCACAAGCAATACACCTTGTCCTTTGAGAACCATAACTCCCTACAACCCCTCATTGTATTCCCATATTACTTCTTGGGAAAATCATGGCCAAATGGTTGACAAGGACCTTTGAGTTTAGATTAAAAGATAGGTATCTGATGGCTGAAAAAAAGGTCTCGTCATGCAATGAAAAATTCAAATTGAACCCGACCCATATTACCATTACCGACCCGTTTTTAAAAGACCCAACCCGTTTCTTCAAATATTCATGATCAAATTCATAATCCAATTGACAAATTACTAATTAAATTCATAATCTCTTTAATAGAAAATTAATCAAATTCACCATAACCTAATCGCATAATCTGTTTAATATAAACATAATCAAATTCACAAATTCATAATTAAATTCACGTTACTAATCAAATTCATAATCTCTTTACTAAAAAAATTATCAAATTCACAATAACCTCTATTTTAAAATTGTATGGTGATCGACTGTAGAGTGTAGCCTACCGTGTATGTCTTGGACTTGGAGACTTAGAATCTTGGAGGCTGGAGAGAGAAGAGAGCCGCGGAGAGAGAGAGAGAGAGAGAGAGGCAAAGTTGAACTGTTGCCGTTGACTTTGGAGCCGTGGAGGAGGAGAGGTAGAGACGAGAGAGGGAGAGTGAGAGAGGGAAGTTGAGAGGGAGAGGCAGGCGGCCAGAGAGAAGGCAAAGTGAGAGGGGGACTCGGGAGGCTGGCAGGCTGCCGTTGACCGCTGGAGGCTGGCGTCGGCCGGCAGGAGGCGGAGGCTGGCCACTGGCGTCGGGAGGTGGGGAGTGAGAGAGTTGCAAAGTGAGAGAGCTGAGACTTGAGAGCTTGGCGTCGGGGAGAAGAGGGAAAGTTTTTTTTTTTTTTTTTTTTTTTTAACCAACCAGAGGGTTGAAACGGCGCGTTTTCACCCTTGTTATTTAAAAAAGCCCCGGGCTGGCTTTGGGGCCGGCGCGTTTAGGGGCTGGGGAGCGCGCGTTAGGGCTCATGTGGGGGCGAGCTGGCTGGGGCCTGGGCCCGCGTTAGGGGGGCTTAAGGGGCGGGCTGGGCTGGGGCCTGGGGGCCGGGCGCGCGTTAGGGGCTGGGCTTAAGGGGGCGGGCTGCGGCTTTATAAAAAAAAAAAAAAAAAAAAAATTTGAAATTTTTTCAGGCGATGGGGGGCGGCTGCCCCCCTTCGTCCCATGTGTAGTTCCGCCCCTGTTGTCTGCCATATTGAATGGCAGCTTTGTGTAGTTTGCTATGTTGGATTGTAATGACACGAAGGAAAAGTCAGAAAGGCTGTTCATCTTGTCAAACCTGCTGAGATCAAGTTTTGGTTGGTTTCTTGTGAAAAGTTATTGGCAGTTAAATTCTCTCTTTTGCATATGAGCCAAAAGTAGAGGTAGTCTATATTTCAAGGAGAAGTTTGCTTATAGAACCATAGCTATGTGACAATGGAGGATGTCAGTTGCCATCTGTTCTGCACTACAATGTACATTACATGATATCTAAAAAGTTCAGCGATCGGTTTGGGAACATCCACATTAAAGAAAAATTATTAGTTATGCTCATTTTAGACTACAATTGCATTTTTTTCTTTCTCCTGACATGTAGGAAAAAAAAACATTTTGCTTTACGTTTTTGAAGTCTCTCTTTGTGAGGGGATGTTGTTTCTTTTGATAAGCAATTTTTGTGGTACAGTTTTGCTTAATATTCCCAGTGAGGAACCATTTCTATGGGTTGTGTTATTTTGCAAACAGTTCCTATGGTGTAGTTCTTATCCTTTTGTAAGCAATTTTTATGGTGTAGTTGTCTTGTATTTCCAGAAATGTACAACTGAGACGGCCCTTTGGTTAATTGATAACCCCAAAAACCTTCATGTAATTAATGTTATATGGTATTTGTAAGTTGTCGGTAGTTAGGCTCTTAACAGGGTGAAATTCATGTGAAATTGCTTCTTGGGCATTTTTGTTGTTTGTTAAAGTATCTGTCTTTCATTTGAGACGAGAAACTTTATGCGAGGAGGCATGCTTCTGTTACATTTTCTGGATTTTATATTATCTCACTTCATATGGTTTCTTATGCTCTATCCCTTGGGCAACAGGAGCTATGTTTGCAAGCCTGGAGAACTTCTGTTGTTTCAAAAGTGGCAACTAGAAGTCATAAAGTCTCTGTTCTGTTTATGGTTCATGTTGGGGAGCAAAGCACCGAGGGACAGATGCATATGGTTTCTTATGCTCTATCCCTTGGGCAACAGGAGCTATGTTTGCAAGCCTGGAGAATTCAAAAGTGGCAACTAGAAGTCATAAAGCTCTGTTTATGGGTTCATGTTGGGGAGCAAAGCACCGAGGGACAGATGGCTGATTTTAGAAATACATCTTTTGGTATTTAGAACTTACTGGTTTTTCTGGCTTTTGATTGTCAATGCTTTTTCGAGTTTCGAAGACTGAGATCACCTTGCTCAACTGGGAATTTCTACCATGTCAGTGGATTTTACACATGGTTCAAATCCACCTTGATACATGTTTAATTGAATCCAGTGTTGCTTGGAGCATCATCAGGGAAAAACTCCTACCTGCCTGGTTACTATAGGCAATGTTTTGTAACGCTCTGTAGAACTCCTTTGTAAATGCCAAGTGACCTCAGTTGAGTGGCCCCATTATTTGGCAATCAATACATTGTTGTGTTTTGCTTTATGGGTAAACAAGATCCAGGGCTCAGCAAGTATTAGGCAACAGATAGTCCACGCATGTGCATATCTCACAACCCCCTTCGTCCAATTTCCCCCCTTGCAATTCTAAACCCAGCATGTAGGTTTATTTCGAAGCAACTGGAACTGGAAATATAAGTACAGGATTGTCACATCTGGTTCCCGATCAGATTTAACTTCGTTCTGAAGCCAGTGTTGTGATTTGCCACTTGCCAGTAATGCCTGAAAAGCTCATGGGACTAATGTCATTGCGGTAATCTTAAATTGTTGCAACTCCCCAGTGTTTTTTTTCCAGCATATCTCTGCATTGGGGTGCTGGCCAAAACAGAAAAACCAACATCACAAATCTAACCTGTTTTGAAGATCGGGCTGTAGCTGATAAAATGACGTGCAATAAAGGAAAACAACAGTGATAGTGCTCACCACTCAGCATGTTAATCGACAGACTCATCTGTAAACCAACCTGGACTACCTAAAATAGAGAAGAAGTCGCACAAGTTATTGGAAAAGCGGCAAAAGACTTCTGGTCTTTGACAGAGCCGTGCAGCATCTGGTTTCTCTTGATGCCAATCTTCCTTCTCTAATCATGGCTAAATTGCAAGGGCAAACACCCTTACAGAGGAAATCAAAAACAATCAAAACTCCCCCACCGAATAATCTTTGAAACTTATCCATAGACTATTGTTAGAAAATTTCACAGAACCATGGGCAAAAAGTGAAATATTACAAAAGACCCTAATACCGTGCGAGAGACAGAGAGGTGCGATGAGAGAGAGAGAGAGGTGAGAGAGAGAACGTCGAAGTAGAGAGAGACAGAGAAGAAACGGGTTGGGTCTTTTAAAAACGGGTCGGTAATGGTAATATGGGTCGGGTTCAATTTGAATTTTTCATTGCATGACGAGACCTTTTTTTCAGCCATCAGATACCTATCTTTTAATCTAAACCGTCCACTCACACACACTCACGTAATAAGCCTTGTCACCATAACCGAACCCCTCTCTCCCCCTACCCCAAAAAGTCAGCCCATTTTGATTCCTAACTCTAGGATTCTCCCAAAACTCCCTCTCCCCAATTTTGGCGAATCCCCTCACGCCAGAAAAAATCTTCAAAATCCACAAACTCAACCCATCGTCAAGGGTTCGACGTGTTAATCCGGAAGCTGAAATGACCCAGAAATGAAATTCACACAAGCTTGCGCTCCTTGAGATGATGTTTGGCAGCCATTAAATGGGATTTCAAGAAACAAACAAAAAGAAACACCACAAAGTACATAACTTTTATTTTATCGAATCAATATCTATACACTCGGAAGTCCTAACCTACCTGTGCTTGACAATTTGAATTAGTATAGAGGGCCTTATCACATATTCACTTCTACAGACAAAGTGTCAAGCAACCAGCACAGTAGAATAATGCATAACCAAAAATTGAACAACGCAAAACACTAGGAAAAAGAAATGAAAGGAACTGTGTGACTTTTGAACAAGGTATTTTACATGGCTTCTGAATCCATTTGGAGGTGGAATATGCACGCCGTTGCAGACTTTGGCTTATCTTGTGAAGAAACCAGTTGCATGGAATTAACTTTCCAGTACTCACTATTCCTCCTTTTTTCATCTCCATATACCCATTTCCCTCCCTCTCTCCTTTGTTCAGTTCCACCACCACCACCACCTGCACTGGAAATTGAATTTTCTCTCCAATGGCACCAGATTCTGAACATGATATAGAGCATCGCCAAGCATATCAGTGTTGAAGAAAAGACAATGACCATTATAATACCCACCACTTCAGTGTTGGAAAGCTGCTTTTTTCTCCGGCCCACAGATTTCGAGCACGCTAATAATGGTGGGCCGCATAGGTTGGCATCGCCCAAGAAAGAGCTGACTGGGAATCCTGAAAAGGAGGGAGGAAGTTGGCCCTGGAGATGATTATATGACAGGTTTAGCATGTGGAGGCTGGTCAGTTTTTCAAGTGGACGGGGTACTTCTCCTTCGAGTTGATTAGAAGAGAGGTTCAGTCTCTCTAACTTAACAAGGTTCCCAAGAGATGATGGAATTTCACCAGAGAAGAGATTTTTACTCAAGTCCAAGATCACTTGTAAATCAGTAAGCCTTCCTAGCTCAGTTGGTATTGAACCTGTCAAGAAGTTTTCTGAAAGCCTCAGTTCAAAGAGCTTCTTACACTGTTGGATTGTGGACGGAATGGAGCCAGAAAGGTTATTTCGATGCAGAGTAAGGACATTGAGAGAAGTTAGATTTCCAATCTCCCGTGGGATCTCTCCAAAGAGAGTGTTTCGATGGAGAGAAAGTTTGAGTAATCTTGAGCAGTTTCCAAGCTCCGCCGGTACTGTTCCAGAGAAATTATTGGATGAAATGTCTAACTCCCCAAGTTCTTGTAAGCTGCCTAACCATGGAGGAATTGTGCCTGTGAACTGGTTATTGTTAAGTAAAAGGTGGTCGAGTTTTCTACAGCTTGAGAGTTCAGATGGCAGTCCTCCGGAGAGATTGTTGAACGATAGATCAAGAAATTTGAGCTTAGTGAACTGACCAAATACGGAAGGAATGTCTCCAGTGAGATGATTGTGTGCAAGGCGAACACGGCCTAGATTTCTTGACATGGCCAGTCTAGAAGGAATGGGACCGGAGAAGCTGTTGTTTGTTAAGTCTAATGCAGTCAAAGCATTTGAACCAGAAAGAGGAAAGATGCTTCCACTAAACCTGTTGTGAGAGAAGTTTATGATTTTGAGGTTTTTGAGAAGAAACAAAGAAGTGGGAAGAGGACCTTGGAAGGAGTTGTTATAGAGAGTGACTGTACTCAGTTTTGCAAGGAACCTGAATGTGGGTGGCAGTGATCCGGAGAGTTTGTTATCCGCCAAGGCCAACAACTGAAGCCTTTCGCAGTAACCCAAGCTGGGTGGTATGGGACCTGACAGATAATTCTGCCTCAGATGAAGCAGAACCAGATTCTTAAGCTTCCCAATTGTCGCGGGAATGGACCCGGTAAAATGGTTTCCAAAGAAATCAATTTCAGCTAAGCTTGAGCAGTTTGTTAACTCTCTGGGTATATGTCCCGACATCTGATTGTCGTAGAGGTAAATGATACTTAACTTCTGTAGCTTCCCGATCTCCACTGGAATTCCACCTGTAAACATGTTATCAAACAGAAAAAGGTTTTCCAAGTTACTCAGATTCCCTATTTCGGGAGGTAGAGTACCGGTAAAGCTGTTATTGTTGAGTGCGAGATCTTTCAGGTTCTGTAGTTTCTCCAGGAGGGATGGCAAGTCTCCTTCAAAGCTATTATCAGAAAGGTCCAGTTGTTGGAGTGAGGAACAGTTTAGGAGCTCCAAAGGAAAATTGCCCGAGAGTTTATTTCGAGCCAGAAGAACTTGTTGCAAATTCGAGTCTTTGAGGCAGAAGTTCGTTGGGATGCTACCTGTCAAAGCATTGTTATACAGAACGAGGGCTTGAAGATTCTTTAGCTGGCTATTGAGAAGGCTTATTGTTCCTGAAAGGTTGTTTTCGGATAAGTCAAGCATCTCAAGCTGAACCAAGTCGTTAAGCTCTGAAGGAATTTCACCGCTTAACTCATTCCCGAGCAAATTCAAATATTTCAGATTGGAGAGACGACTAAATGAAACTGGGATGGATCCAGAAAGACTGTTGTTAGCCAGGTTAAGAATCTGCAGTGATTTAAGCAATCCCATTGATGAAGGGATGTCTCCCTGGAGCTGGTTGTTCGATCCAGCAAAGATTTCCAGTTCTTCACACCCATGAATCTCTTCTGGTATGAGGCCACTAAGACTGTTATTCTGCAAATCAAGAGATATCAGATGCTTCAAATTACCAATCTCAATCGGAATGCTTCCATTAAATTGGCAATAAGCAAGACCCAGTACTCTCAACTGAGGCAAGTTACCAATAGCTGGTGTAATTTCACCTGTTAACATGTTATCTCCTATTCTAATAACTTGCAACTTCTTCAGTAGACCTATCTCTGCAGGAATCTTACCAGAGAGTAAATTTGTATAGAGAAGCAGTATCCTTATATTCTGAAGCTGCCCCAGGTCTGAAGGGATTGAGCCAGTGAGGGAATTTGAGGACAAATCAAGTACTTCAAGTGAAGTGAGGCGCCCAAACTCAGACGAGAGTGAGCCCGAAAGTCCTGATCCAGATAGATTCAAGCCCAGAATATGGCTGTGATCATCCGAACATGTCACACCATTCCATCTGCATAAGTGAGCTCTGGGAGACCAGTTCTCAAGAACTCTTGCTGGATCAATTAGTTCTGATTTAACCCTCAGAAGCCAATAGGAATCTGTTGAATTATCTCCAAGAGTAACAGCAAGACCTGCGACGTTAAATACTACCAAAAGCAGTATCAAGTGAGACAGTTGAATGCCGCCCATCTTGAAGATGGATGGCCAAGAGTGCTCTCAAGTATCAGGTAGTAAGTGTTTCGAAAGATTCAACACTGCAAGTCATGGAACTCAATTTCCATTTAGAAAGGAAGGAGAAGAATAACAAGAGAAGCTCAAATTTCCATTTAGAAAGGAAGGAAAAGAATAACAAGAGAAGCTGATCAAGTACTAGTTCAACAGGCTCGGTAGAACAATAAGTGCGCAGAGATGCAATGGAAGTTCATAAAGAGAGGCCGTTTTCTAACACAGCCACACAGGTTTTAGTACTGGTAAGATGATGGAAGGTAGGGGTTTAAATACTACCTTATCAGTTCGTAGAGGGGGTTAATAATAACGAAGTCATTGGGCTTTTTCCTATCTATTGTCTAATGAGAAGCTGCCTTTTTCCCTTCCTGTTTCAGTTTTGCTAAAAGGTATGGCAGTCCTTTTCCCCCTTTATGTTTGATCACCGATGGCTTATTGCAGTATGTCTTAGTAGATTGTGAGGTGGGCAAGTGCAGGAAGCTGAAAAGATAGTTTCACTTTCAAGGGCATGCTGAAAGCACAAAAAGTTATGATAGAGACGCACTCGTGTTTTCTTTCTCTAGGCTCTAGTTGGTACTAAGCACAGATCGATCATGGATATTCCCCATACAGACAGTAGATTTCCTGTGACCCGAAAACAGTAAAGAAAAAGAAAAAAGATTCCTTATATCTTACGTGTTTTTGAGTGCAGATCCAAAACATATATGGTTGTTTGACTTTGCAAGAGATGTATCATGTACGGTCAATTCAACCTCATGGATTGTCAACTAAATAGGTATAAATCCATTTTGCTATTGAAATAGTAGGGCATATATAATTGGGCATCATATATGCTGTCAGATTGGCTGAGCAATATCTTGACTTTTAATTAGCTTAAATATGGGCCAGCCAGCACCAGGTTTTCAAACCATTAGATAATAATTAAGATAAATGGCATAGTAACGAACCTGATTCAGAATTGTCTTTTAGGGATTTATTTATTCAATTGAAATTCTTTTTATTCTTATCTTCTATCTAATGATGGACTGTTCATATATGTATCTGAACTCCTTTCTCAACCTAAACTACCTAATTCCAAATTAAATTCAGAAGAAAACACAACAGCAAAACAACTACAGTCTCAAGCAGCTACCTGCTGCATCAATCATGTTCGTACCCAGATAGATCCAAGAGCATGTGAGATTTGGTGTAACACAATGCTCCATTGGCCCAATAGACCCAATTAAGTACGTAGGGGGCAGAGAGAGAGAGCCTACTCGTAATGAAAGGATTCCTGCTAGAATACAAGCCAAACAAAAGAGGACAAATAAATGTACCTCAATTGGATTTTCTATGATAATTGATAAGACTATGTGGTTAAGCTCTTAGCTTTCAGTTCTAGCTAGCTGTTATCTCTTTCACGTTTGCGTAGTTTCTCAGGAATTTAATAAAGACAACGAACATGGAAGAAAGCCCAACTAGGTTTTGTCCCATCAGAACAACGTCCAGACAAGGACGCAAAGTACTTACTACCTGGACCATCCATCCAAGTTGCTACTATTTACTTTCGATAAGCAATAATATTTGTAGATCTACTTCAGAAAAATCTTCATACGTGCAAACCTACACGTTCACGGTCTCTCCACGTTCTATTTTCTCGCAGTATGCCATGAAAAGGGAAGCCAATTAACACTAGTTGAACATTGCCTGCTTGCTCTTGAATTAAAAAGGAAGTGAGAAGATGGTTAAGCTAATCTGGAATCCAAAAGGAATCGAGAAAATGGTTAATTACAACAAGTGCATAATTCAGTGAAAGGGAAAGAATAATTCCTAGATATATATATATACAGCCAAAAGAGAGTAGGTATATACATTACTGAAGACCCGGCCGATAAGAAGCAACTAATCAAATTCTTTTCTATTTTTCTGCTTCCAATTAAAGGAAAGGTGTGGTGTGGGGGGGGGGGGAGTACAAACTTGTTATAAAAGAGTGGACTCAGAAATATTAATTTTCTGTATGTTTTCTAACTCTTGGCATTCTGAGAAGTTAGATCAACGAGTACTGATGCCTTCAATCTTGGTATTCAAGAGGAATTCAACAGGCTGGAAAAGGGTTTTCATTTCAATAGTTATATACGCGTGAGAGTCAACGACTAGAAAGCAATCTTCTTATTTTTCCTACAGTACTGGCTTACATCTTAGATGCCTCCTTGTAAACCTAAATGAAAATCTGCTTAACTGATATATGTAACAATCCCCGGTTAAGAAACATCCAGATGACTTTATATACGATTGGATGCACCTATACCTAACAAACCGATTTTTCAAAGTGTAAATCTCCAAGCATTACGTGGGTTCGTTATAATGGGTTATAATGCGGCCTTTGAAACAGTGTTGCATGCACAAGTGATTCAGATTGCGTCTTTCTAGAATTAATTCCAGAATGCATCATGGGAAGGTGTTTGAACCATAATTTGGCGACGTGGAAAGGATGTTTGATACTTTTATTTTAGGAAAAACTTCACTTTTTGCTTCCAAACTATAGTGTTAATGTCATTTTATTAGGATCAAAATTATTATTTTCGTCATATTACGCCTTTTAAATTATTAAAATTTATTAAATTTGTGCCCTTTAATCACATGATAAGTTGAAATAAGTAAAAAAGTAAGATATATATATGGTACACTCTCGGGGACAAATTTTATAAAAAAAAAAAAACAAAAAACGTATAATTAATAATAGCATGCGATGAATTAATAGTTTAAACCTTAAAATAATATTGGCTGATTGTTTGGAGAAGAAAAGTGAAGATTACCGCCCCTTTGTTTTTTTCTCGTAGGCTCGTGAAAAAAGGTGCTTTCAATTAGAAACTTCTATTATGCATACTATATCATACTAGGCCTCTAGCATTAATTTGTTTTCTTTTTTAGGGCTAGCTAGCTAGTCTAGAGAGTCGGTCTTCCTATTATTTAGTGCCAATTAAAACCCAACTACGCACGTAGTTATTTATTGGGTGAATGTGCCTTTTGATAGGCTAGTTAAGCTTCCCATCATGAATTGTTGTTGACTTTGTTGCGTCAATCTGCCTTTTGATATGCTCCAGACAGCTTCCGTCATTGTATTGTTTATATCAGACTTGAATCTAGCTGCCCTTTCGTTATAGTTTGTATATTATATGGTGGGAGCCAGTTATGTTTTTAGTGCCTCTTTCACCGTGTGACCCTTTATAAACAGTGAAAAATATCAGATCAAGAATAGATACCATCTACTCGCTTCATCATGTATGGTCAAGTAACTAGGGTAAACAAGTAATTGTTCAGATTATGTGAGACATAGAGACTATACAAACTTCGGAATTAGCATGGGCAGCTCAACATTTTTAGGGGCATTAGGCAAGTCATAAAAACGAGGCATTTTATTTTTTATTTTTAAAAATAATAAATTTGCTTATTGTAATTTTAGATACAAAATTACTAATTAAATTTAATATTCAAGTTTACCCAACAAATCAATTTCGATTGATAAAATTGCTAAAACTCTTAATCTATCTTGAGACATAGTTGTTCGTAAATAATTTTTTATAATCTTGAATTTTTCATATCCAGATGGATATTTTTTACCAGTCATTTTAAAGATTAAAAAGTTTACACACAAAAGCTAATTGATATCATTCTTTTTAATCCTAGATTTGTTGAAGCAGCAACAACCAATAGATCAAGACTCTGAGAAGTCCTAGATTTGTTGAAGCAGCAACAACCAATAGATCAAGACTCTGAGAAGTTGATTTGCTTGCAATATTGTTAGCAAAAAAAAGTAGGAAATACTTCGAGATCAATAAGAAGCTTTAGCAAAAAAAAATAGGTTGTGTTGTATGGTTGTTAGTAGGGGTGGGCGGTACTGGTTTCGCCCACCGCCTACCGCCCAAAACCGGAACTGGTATCGGTAATTCCACCGAAACAATGCAGAATTCCAATACCCGTTTTAAAAAAAAAAAAAACCAACATGCACAATTTTGGATTGTTTTGGTCTAGGGTTGCGTCTTAAAAAAAAAAAAAAAAACAGTCTCATTCTCTCCTCTCCTCTCTAATCTCTCGCCTCTCGCTCTCCTCTTCGTCTCCAATGAGCCTTTCTCTCACTGTCATTGAGTCATATTGCAGCATTGCTCTCTCGCCTCTCTCTCTCTAACCTCTGTCTCTCAACTCTCTCTTCTCTCTCAGCTCTCTCTGTCTCTCACTGTCTCTAATCTCCACGACCCACAGGGTGATAACAGCATAGCTCGCTGTCGGCTCATCGTCGAAGGCCAACGCCGCCTCTCTCTCAGCTGATTACGCCTCTTTGCCTCTCTCTCTCTCTTAGCCGATCTTTCTCTCTCTGTCTCTCACAAATTTCATTAATTTTTTCGTTCATTACATTACTTGTTAATGAGTAATTGTTTATTGATTAGTGCAAGTGGTGTGTTGTGTACTGTGTGCCATGTCGTGGCAGTGGGTGCACTTGTGTGGTCAACGGTGGAATTTGGTGATAGTTTGTGAATCATAAATTAGAGGTAAATTGTAATTAGTTACTTGATTAGTTCTTATAGTTCATTACTTTAATTATTTCAATTTGAGGTGTTTAATGTTTAGATTTTGGGGGTGTGTTGTATTTTGTTCTTTATTTATATGAATAACTAATAATAATTATTTTTTGGATTTGGTAATTTTTTTTAATGATGGACATGGGGTTGTGCACATATTTCTCTCAATTAGGTTCAATATTTCAAGTTAGGTGTTATGTTATGCTCTCTCTCTCTGACCATAATCTGTCTCTCAGTTCTCACTCTCTCTTCTCTCTCAGCTCTTCTGTCTCTCACTCTCTCTAATCTCCACGACCCACAGGGTGACAACAGCACAGCTCGCTGTCGGCTCATCGTCGAAGGCCAACGCTGCCTCTCTCTCAGCTGATTACGCCTCTTTGTCTCTCTCTCTCTCTTCCGACACAAATTTCATTAATTTTTTCATTATTATTTGTTGTTGTTCATTACACTACTTGTTAATGAGTAATTGTTTATTGATTAGTGCAAGTGGTGTGTTGTGTACTGTGTGCCATGTCGTGGCAGTGGGTGCACTTGTGTGGTCAACAGTGGAATTTGGTGATAGTCTGTGAATCATAAATTAGAGGTAAATTGTAATTAGTTACTTGATTAGTTCTTATAGTTCATTACTTTAATTATTTCAATTTGAGGTGTTTAATGTTTAGATTTTGGGGGTGTGTTGTATTTTGTTCTTTATTTTATGAATAACTAATAATCAATTATTTTTTGGATTTGGTAATTTTTTTTAATGATGGACATGGGGTTGTGCACATATTTCATTATTTTGTAAAGTTGATCATTTTGTTATGACGATGTTTTTGAAAATGGAAAGTAATCAATTAGGTTCAATATTTCAAGTTAGGTGTTATGTTATGCATTAGTTAAATTAATTTAGTATTTAGTGATCAATCTTTCGTAGTTGGTCATTAAATATTATGAACATAAATAAAAAGGCCATAAAAAACTAACACTACCATAATCATATGATAGTGATGATTTGATTATATGGCCAACATTTTCTTACATTCAATTCAACAATCCAAGTATCCAAGTATTATTTGTTTTCTATTTCAGATTGTAAAATTGTATTCTTTGTAGATTTGATTTCTATGATTATTTGTAATTCATTAATGTATGTGATTTATTAATTTTTTGATCAACAATTATTATAGAATTGTAATCTGTAAATTCAAATTCAAGCAAAATTGAATAAATTAATAAAAGAATTTTGGATCCAACATCCAAATGGTAACAATTGAATAACTGGCCAAACTACAAAGCCCATAAAATTGCGTCATGGGCTATATTTCAGGCGTAATAACTAAAAAAATCAAAATTTTGGATCCAAATCAAGCCAAATAGCCCATATATTTCTTACCGGAATTCTGGTATCCGTTACCAAGATTCCAGTATCGGGATTGCCATAATTCCGACACTTGGTGGACCAAAACCGAATGCCAAAATAGGCATCCAGTTCTTACTAGTACCGGAGCCCCTAGTTGTTAGAACAATTCACTACTTATAATAGTCTAGCTAATTAGACATTAGTTTGCCACTGTATCGTTAAAAAAAATGACGTTAGAATTTAATTGTTTAGGAACTTAATTAGTAATAAAATAACTGTGCTAGATAGTTGGTAAGAGTTCACAATTAGATTTGCTTTAAAGGACCATCATATGCGTCTTGGTTATAATATTATCATTATGCTTCATAACATAATACCTATTTCTCAAAGTTGGTTATGACTGTTTACTACAAAGGAAGGCTCTGCATTCTCTATAGAATTCCCCCATCCTGCCTGATCCCCTCGACTTGTTGCCACTCTAGGTGGCAGGATGAGCTCTAACTCCTCCTGTCATCCCCTTTCTTATGACTATCAAGTTTCATCCCAAAATCAATTGGCCATAGGAAGAGGTGGCCCAACAGGTATATTTAGCACAAGATTAAATGGTCTCTAATCAATGTGGGACTCTAACACTCTCCCTCACGTACAGGCCGAATGAACATGGTCCATGCACATAGACAACACTGGAGAATACAAACAAGTGGGCCAAGCCCAGAAATATTTTCCTCTGATACCATATCAAGTTTCATCCCAAAATCAATTGGCCATGGGAAGAGGTGGCCCAACAGGTATATGAAGCACAAGATTAAATGGTCTTTAATCAATGTGGGCCTCTTAACAATGACCGGCCACTCCTAGCCCTGATTCGTCGTCCACCCCCTCCTCTTCCTCCAACATTTTGAGGTAGTGGGATTTTTGTTCCGGCAGAAATCACGTCATTTTTCTTCTAGTTTCTGTGGTTTTCAGTGTCCAGACACCTCAATATAAGCTTCAACAGTATCTGATCTATGATTCCAACTGTGGCCTCCACCGTTTTGTTAGCGTGTTAGCCGTCACACGGACCTTAGGCCCCGAGAGGCATCTCCCGTGCGTTGCCTCTCGATGCCTCTTCTGCAAATCTCCTCCGCTCTTCAATTGGTGCTTGCCAAATAAGTCCTCTAGAGGAGGATTAATGTTATCATATTTGTCCCTCATCTAGCTAGTGATGGTCGTCGCTGCCGCCATGTGAGGTGATTGTGCTGTATCTGAACCCTCATGGCCGGTTGTGTATGTGGGATGGTTTTTGTGTGGGCCTTTGTGCCCAATTCTAATTGGGCCATTGAGCCAGGATGGACCTTTGTGTCCACTTGTTGAGGGCCTAGAGCCCACTACATTTTCTTGGTGGCCCTTTGGGCCTTTTATTTGTACTCTACTAGCTGTAACTTCCCCCTTGCAATACAGTGTTGGATTGCCTAAAAAAAAGGAGAGCCAACATCTTGGCCTGGACAAAAGAAAGCCGACGTCTTGTCTTGGGCAGGATTGAATCATCAACGTCATGCTTAACTATACGCAACCTTCCTTTTCTTTTCCCGTAGGCGACTGCATTTGACAATTCAGTTTTGATCCATACATGTCATTTCATGATCCTGATTCTCTCTCTGCATCCATCGTCATTTGCAATGGGCATTCGTCAACTTTTACGGCTATCCTTATCCAGTCAATTGCCAAACAGTTGATTCTAAATCCCCAGTGAGGGCTAAAAGTTCTTGCCAACTTTGCGGTTGGCTGAATGACCTATACGGTATTCTGTGCTGATAGCAGCAAATCTGATTTCTCCCAACATTTCTTATAAGTTTTTAGGGTCAGATTTGAACGACAGAAATTTTTCTTCCGTTTTTGGTCTCTTGCGAAGGACAAACACTTGAAAGTTTCCAGAAAAAGAGATATCCAGGTTTAAACACAGAACCTTAAATGTAAACAGATGTTTTTGAAATATAAGATGTAAAGCTTCTGCTCAACATATATGTGATAGAGGAAAGAATTAAAGTAGCAGTTATACAAAAGAACCTCACTGCCAGGCATTGAACACGCAAGTTCAACAAGGAGACTTGAAATCATGAGTCCAAGAGTTCAAACAACTTGTTCCAGCACTCAATTTGTGACAGATGGATGGCAGAAAGAGAATCATGCTTTATCCACTGACCTAACCATTCTTGACAATTTATGAAAAAAGCTCATTTGCTAGTAAACTTTCCAGTCTATGGCGAAAATGAGTTAGATACATGCATCAGAAAAATTTCATCGACGTGGATAAATGGAGACATTGATTTTTGCCAAATTAGCTATTTCCTGCAATTAAAATTTTCAGTGCCAACATTCCGCCACTATGTTTCAATTTCCTTTAGACAAAGTCAAATGCTTCAGTACCCTTTTGGATTTGAGTTCCCACTTCCCACCATAAAAGAGTCAGATTCCACCAGATTTTATTAAAATAACTGAAACAAAGACCACCTTTAGCACTGTTCTCTATTGGGTGAGAATTTTAGCAGTCGTTCCCTGAAACTTGTCTCACTGCACAGTCATGGCGGTAGAAGGGAAGCACCTCATGAGGAAGCTTGAGAGAGACCAAATGCAGATCACCCCAAGAAATTGGAGGACATTCAGAAGAATACGCAGAGAGCTGCTTATTGCCAAGTTCTGTGCCGTCATTTCAGCTCCTCTAACCGTAAAGGACAAGGCTGTAACCAGTTGTGCTGCTCTATTCAGCTGGTGCAATCTATAAACCTGCAATGCATCAAGAACCTCTTTACTTTTTCAAATATTAATTGCTACAGCAAGCTGTTCCAAATGCTTACTTGAAGATTTCACGTAGGTATCCCTAACCTTAGTGTCATAGTTTTTCAAATAAGTACATTTAACCTCCCTAAGAAAGCAAGTTTTGAATGCCTCTTGGTCAATACTAAAAAGAGACAGAATTGCCCTACCCAAAAGATAATTGGTTTACTTAAGAAGAAACATGAAAGGGGGCAACTGGAATGTACAAGAGTGGATCAAAATTTATGTTTTGACCCATCCTCAATGCTAACATATATGCTGAAAAAATGTGGTCGGCATTGAGCCATGATTGCCCTACCTGGAAGATAACTGGAATAACAGACCATGAACGTGACTTTGTATATCTTGCATACTGCTCAAAGGCAAACTGGACAATAATACCAACCAAAAATGGAGCAAGAGTAGCGGATGCTGCAGGACCAGTCCATGGCCATACCAAGCCCATTGTCACCAAAGGGACTATCAGACTAAGTACCAGGGACACTACAGAAGAGATTCGCTGTCCTAAATGAGGAGCCAGGGATCCATGAGTGACTGTAGTAGAATCTGGCTCAATAGGCCTCGTCAAGTGGTCCATTAGAAAAACGAATACAGCAACTCCGCAATAGAAAAGAGCTTCGGTAAAGAACAATATGAGGAAATCTGCAGAAGGAGAACCAAGGGACAATCAACAGAATGAAACAATATGGGTAAATCACTACAACAAGATTCAAAGATTAAATTCATAAAAGAAAAAACGAAACATTATATAAACCAACAAATTCTATCAGGAGTCAAGAAAAAGAGGAGTCAAGTTTGAATTTTAGAAATTGCTAACCTCCAGCCTTTTCGGCTATGTTTGGTTTGGTCTCAAAAAATTTTCAAAATTTTCCACAATCACTTTTTCATCAATTCCAATACCTTTTTACAAACTCCAACAACTTTTAAAGAACTTTTCACCAATCCCAAGAGAATCTACACTACTTCTAAAAAAAACAAACACACAAAATGTTTTCAAAACCAAACCAAACATAGCCTTCAGTTCCCAATATCTAGGCGAACTACTGATGATAAATTGCTGATTTTACCCATTTGAAACAAATTCTACATTTCCTTAGAACTTCCATAACCGCTTTCCATTATTTCCATCCTTGTTTGTTGGTTATTGCTGGTTCCTTCTACAAGGTGTACTGTACGACCAACCCAGTCATACTTCCAGTATGTCTGAAGTACTCCATGTCTGTTGAATCATCCTTCAGATTCTCAGTCTCAAACATTAAAAGTTTTTCAGTCACCTTAGGACCATCAAATACACCTGGACCCAAACAACTTGAATGACCTTGGTTAGCATTACTGCCATTGCCAAGTATCATATGCCCTCCATTTCTAATGAATTCCCAACTGTCATTTCTATATAGAGACAAAGAAAATGACCCCTAAATACATCTATGGTGTCGCACAGACAAAGTGGTCGTGAACAACATCTATAACCTCTCCCCTGCCTTAGATGGGTGCGGGAGGGGGTGAATAAGTCTTTGCTCGTCCAATTTGCCTTATATTGTTTTATTGATTCCTGATTTAACGATAATCAAAAGAAAAGTCAAGATTCCTGAGGGAAAAAGTTAGGGGGGAGGGTTTTTCAAGACCAACATAAGAATGCAGGTTCACCTGTTAACAAAGAGTCCTCAAATACATTGGAGAGTATTCGGCGCAAATAAAGCGAGGGGAAAATGAAAGAGGCTACAAGAACGGATGGACCAATAAGCCACAGCAGGTTGTTCTGACTCTTCTGTGGCTTGGACATAAGGTATTCATCCTCTTTTTTATACGGAGTGCTGTAAAATGAGATTGAACCAGGTTTTCCACCAGTTCCCACAAAATGGACAGGCAAGCTGTTTGCAGGAGAGACATCCTCAGCATTAGGATAATTGATTTCTAGCTCTGACACCTTTGGTTCAAGGTCACCGTTTTGTGTTTGTTCTTCAGAAATAGCACAGAGAGAATTTTGCCGCTGCAGGAATCTTCCACTTGACTTCAGCTTTCCAGCCATGCATTGGCACGACTTGACTGCAATACAATTTTAGAGCAGTATAACTCACATGGTACTTTACCAGAATTCATCAATAAAAATTTTCTAAAAATCTCGGAGGCAAAAAGACTCAGCCAAGTGACTCAATTAATCCTATACATTGCAAAATGGCACATAAAGTCAAGTGGAGTCCCCAGGATCCTGTGTTAATCTAATTTGCATCAAACTTCCTTGGCGCTTTAGGGGTACGCAGCTCAAAGCCAATTGTAGAACTTTGAGAATGATCTAACAAATATGGAAGTTACCTTTGGAATATTTTAGCTGCTGAAAACCATGTCGCTGGATCTCATAAAATCCTCGTGATAAGGTCAGCTAAACATCAAAGGGAAGAAGTCATATGGAGGATCAATGTGGAAAGGCAGTGCACATTGATATTCACAGATCACATTACAGTGAAATAACAACTCAAATAACTAGATTCCTAACTAAAGAGGACAAATTTTCTGACTACTAAAAATACCTAGAGAGCAGGATGCAACACAATTTCTAACATCGCATGGTCCATAAAACATGGCTATGATAAAGAATGAACAAAAGAGAGATGGCACAACAGAAGCCGGCTTGAATACTGGCCAGCAGCACAATCTTCTAGCTTATCAGAAGCCACGTCTAAAATGTAAGCTTGAATGCTAAATCATTAGCATGAAATTAGTACCATTTCCCCAGTAGGCACCAAAATGATTTAGGAAAGAAAAATCAAGTTAGATTATTTCCCAGCAACTGTTATAATAAGGTACGGTAGAGATGAATTGAACAGACTTCACAAGCACACCAGATTACCCCCCAACAACAGCGTCATAGAAACAATGCGTTGTCGCCGACATATAACATATATCATGAAACAAAGTAGTAGCATCTAAGTTGAGCAATAGCTACCCAGTAAGCCGAATGGCAACTTTTACTCAAGCAAACATATCTCACCACACCCTTCACTTCCTTTCTAATATTTCTCCAATCGATAGGCAGTAAAGAAACACTGATAACAGACCAAAGAAAACTTATTGGCTATTGAAGAACCCTAACAACAGACACTCATAACAAGAAGCCACAATTTTCTTGGGGAAAAATAAGGAGTACATATTTAGAGTTACCAAACATGATAATTATACCTGGGGACATCTCCTTGATTGGAAAGGAGAAGACACAGAAGCAACCAAACAAGAAAACGAAGAGCCAATTTTCACAGCCATATCTGAAAGAAATAACAACCAGCAGAGTATATCACAGACTCAACCACTGCATGCTGATGAGTTTTTAACGCAACCCCATTTCACTCGTACGGATGGTTGTTGGTTCCCATATAGGAATTTTCTTGAGAAAGAAATCAAAGGGTGGGAAAGTGAAGGAATTCGGAGATTCTGAGGTGCAGATTTTGGAGTTATCAAAGGAAGAGAGACAGAGAGAGAGAGAGGGGGGAGGGAGGGAGCGGCTTCTTTTGTTTTGGGTTCAAGCGGGTAAAGGTTTTGGACAAATCCTATTTCTACGTGCTTTATCGGCCTCCCACGGTTCACCTAGATTCTTTCGTTTTTCGATGAGCAGCTTTTTGTTTCCTTTTATAAGTTTTCGTTCCTTCTTTCTTGTTCTTTTTCCCCCCTAAGCCTGTTTCCTTTCCTTATTGTTTTCCTACTATTTTAATTTATTTTCTTTCTCTCTTTTTTTTTCTTGGATCTTTTCTTCCTTCCTTTTTTTAATATTTTATTTATTTATATGAAGTTAAGGCTTCTAACTGAAGAAACTACCTCTTAAATAGAGAAAGTAAGTGGGGAACATGTGAAAGTATGGCCAATTTCAAATAATCTTGCCGATCTTGGGCTCCTTCTCAAAGCTCTACTGTTATGCAGTTATCAAAGATACTCTTTTTATCTGTTGTGGGTTACAGAATCAATGAGGAAGAAATCATCCGTAGAAAATCCTAAACAATGCCTCACTGCATAAAAAGGTTTGGGAACCCTTTTAACCACCCCCCCGCCGGCACGCGCCCCCCAGCAGGGGTAACTACCTCAAGCACAAACACTTCAAAACCTTCCTGCTTGTGAAAACACCTATTACCATCTTTATTACTAGAATAACAAGTAAAAACACTTATAGGTCAGGCACCAGATCAGAAAATGCTCAGAAACATCAGGAGAGTCAATGGCCGATCCAAGGGGGTGGCGGTCGCCACCCATTTGGACAGCCTAAAAAAAAATTATATGTATTTATTTTTTTCTCATAAGTTGGCCTTGGGCCGACCCCCGTGGGCCCAAGCCAACTAGAGCCCCATGTAATTTTCCCATATAAAAATAATATCTTGAAGGTTATAATGCAGATTGATCATCCAACGTGTTCAATCAAACTCTAACACAACTTTGGGCTTTAAATTGCCCAAATGCCCAAGCTAAGCCCAACTCGTCCTCATAGGGCTGATAGTTGTTTCGGCCTTATATTGGTGCTCAGTTTAGGCCGTGGCCCAAATCAACATGAACAAATTCTAACCAATCCGTTGAACCGCCACTTTATGCATTATCCAGTCTTCAATTCTAGGTCATTCTTGTAGTCTCCCGGTTCAAATCCTTCTTCTTCTTCACAATTTCTATGCGAAATGAGCATGTACTTGCAAAGTCATTTACAAATCAAAGCTCTTCCACCGCGCTCGCATGCATTGCTCTTTTCAGCACAAAGACTCGTGTCTCGAAACTCACCAAAAAGAACAACACTTTTTTTCTGAGACTGTCGCATAAGAGCTTCGATTATGATAGTAGTGTCAAAAGTTCGGTTGCTGTGGGAGTGAACATGGCCAGAAGCGGAAGCGTCAGCCTGCGACAAAGAATCCCTTTCACGAAATCGAGCCCAAATGGCACGTTATTGGGAAGAGAATCTCACTTTTCGTACAAGCACTGCTTTTTTCATAAAAACCCCCGTTTGGTGCCAACATGCCTCAACCGTTCAATGTCCATTTGCGGAATGCCCATGCAAGTAAAGGGTAACCCTTGCAAGATGGCACTTCAAACCTTCCTGCTCAAGCCACGTCTAAAATGTAAGCTTGAATGCTAAATCATTAGCATGAAATTAGTACCATTTCCCCAGTAGGCACCAAAATGATTTAGGAAAGAAAAATCAAGTTAGATTATTTCCCAGCAACTGTTATAATAAGGTACGGTAGAGATGAATTGAACAGACTTCACAAGCACACCAGATTACCCCCCAACAACAGCGTCATAGAAACAATGCGTTGTCGCCGACATATAACATATATCATGAAACAAAGTAGTAGCATCTAAGTTGAGCAATAGCTACCCAGTAGGCCGAATGGCAACTTTTACTCAAGCAAACATATCTCACCACACCCTTCACTTCCTTTCTAATATTTCTCCAATCGATAGGCAGTAAAGAAACACTGATAACAGACCAAAGAAAACTTATTGCTATTGAAGAACCCTAACAACAGACACTAATAACAAGAAGCCACAATTTTCTTGGGGAAAAATAAGGAGTACATATTTAGAGTTACCAAACATGATAATTATACCTGGGGACATCTCCTCGGTTGGAAAGGAGAAGACACAGAAGCAACCAAACAAGAAAACGAAGAGCCAATTTTCACAGCCATATCTGAAAGAAATAACAACCAGCAGAGTATATCACAGACTCAACCACTGCATGCTGATGAGTTTTTAACGCAACCCCATTTCACTCGTACGGATGGTTGTTGGTTCCCATATAGGAATTTTCTTGAGAAAGAAATCAAAGGGTGGGAAAGTGAAGGAATTCGGAGATTCTGAGGTGCAGATTTTGGAGTTATCAAAGGAAGAGAGACAGAGAGAGAGAGAGGGGGGAGGGAGGGAGCGGCTTCTTTTGTTTTGGGTTCAAGCGGGTAAAGGTTTTGGACAAATCCTATTTCTACGTGCTTTATCGGCCTCCCACGGTTCACCTAGATTCTTTCGTTTTTCGATGAGCAGCTTTTTGTTTCCTTTTATAAGTTTTCGTTCCTTCTTTCTTGTTCTTTTTCCCCCCTAAGCCTGTTTCCTTTCCTTATTGTTTTCCTACTATTTTAATTTATTTTCTTTCTCTCTTTTTTTTTCTTGGATCTTTTCTTCCTTCCTTTTTTTAATATTTTATTTATTTATATGAAGTTAAGGCTTCTAACTGAAGAAACTACCTCTTAAATAGAGAAAGTAAGTGGGGAACATGTGAAAGGATGGCCAATTTCAAATAATCTTGCCGATCTTGGGCTCCTTCTCAAAGCTCTACTGTTATGCAGTTATCAAAGATACTCTTTTTATCTGTTGTGGGTTACAGAATCAATGAGGAAGAAATCATCCGTAGAAAATCCTAAACAATGCCTCACTGCATAAAAAGGTTTGGGAACCCTTTTAACCACCCCCCCGCCGGCACGCGCCCCCCAGCAGGGGTAACTACCTCAAGCACAAATACTTCAAAACCTTCCTGCTTGTGAAAACACCTATTACCATCTTTATTACTAGAATAACAAGTAAAAACACTTATAGGTCAGGCACCAGATCAGAAAAATGCTCAGAAACATCAGGAGAGTCAATGGCCGATCCAAGGGGGTGGCGGTCGCCACCCATTTGGACAGCCTAAAAAAAAATTATATGTATTTATTTTTTTCTCATAAGTTGGCCTTGGGCCGACCCCCGTGGGCCCAAGCCAACTAGAGCCCCATGTAATTTTTCCATATAAAAATAATATCTTGAAGGTTATAATGCAGATTGATCATCCAACGTGTTCAATCAAACTCTAACACAACCTTGGGCTTTAGATTGCCCAAATGCCCAAGCTAAGCCCAACTCGTCCTCATAGGGCTGATAGTTGTTTCGGCCTTATATTGGTGCTCAGTTTAGGCCGTGGCCCAAATCAACATGAACAAATTCTAACCAATCCGTTGAACCGCCACTTTATGCATTATCCAGTCTTCAATTCTAGGTCATTCTTGTAGTCTCCCGGTTCAAATCCTTCTTCTTCTTCACAATTTCTATGCGAAATGAGCATGTACTTGCAAAGTCATTTACAAATCAAAGCTCTTCCACCGCGCTCGCATGCATTGCTCTTTTCAGCACAAAGACTCGTGTCTCGAAAACTCACCAAAAAGAACAACACTTTTTTTCTGAGACTGTCGCATAAGAGCTTCGATTATGATAGTAGTGTCAGAAGTTCGGTTGCTGTGGGAGTGAACGAAATGGAAGAAGAAGATGGCTAGAAGCGGAAGCGTCAGCCTGCGACAAAGAGGGCTTATCCCTTTCACGAAATCGAGCCCAAATGGCAGCGTTATTGGGAAGAGAATCTCACTTTTCGTACAGTTGTGCTCCACCGCCGCACTCCCGCACCGCTTTTTTCATTTTGCTTTTAAAATTTGACCCCCATGAATTTTGATCCTAACTCTGCCATTGAGGAGAGCCTCCAATAAAATCGTGAAGGAGGCCCATCGAGCAAGGTGATGTCCAACCCTATTTTCACCGCATTCAACAAAGTTAAAGCAAAGGTAGTTAAAAGAGTTCATTCTCGGATGAATATCCTCCAGTTAGCGATGGATGCGTTATTCCTACCTTTGAGGGTAGTTGTGCAAAGCCTTGAATGCAAGTAAAGAATCTCCTTCAAACTTCCATGGTATATCCAGGTAGAGTCAAATTCTTGCACTGTTTGCACTGTTGCCCCTACTACTTGTCCCAACGAATCCTAACCATTGTTCCTAATATTCAATTAAAAAAAAAAAAAGACCTTTCATAACAATATCAAATCTATTGTAGTATCGCGGTATCGGTTCCAGCGTAGCATTTGGCAATTTATCCACTCCCCATAACAAGTAATAGATATGCGAGAAATATGAAATATGTCGCTACATAATTAAAAAAAAAAAAAAAACCTTCGTAAATTGTAACCAAGTTGTCACCTCATCCTTTTGTCTAAACTATCAATCTACACATTGCAACTTTAAAATTATCAAAATTTTATAATGTTTATCACTGCTAATTTGGCCAGTACGTGATATATTTATCGTCTATTTTATTAATATTAGATCTAATTATGCATGCGAATCGAAACTTTTTGATATTTTAAATCCTAAAATGATGTGTCTTAGTCAGTTGTTTAAAGAGAATATAAATAAAAATAAGGTTTCATAAACTCCATTTTTGAATTAGCAATGATAAACATTTAGTTGTGCTCATTGGGACGCTGATTCTGTTGAGGGTCTACTTCACCCGCTATAACAATTTTCGTTGTATTTTGATCCCGTGATGAAATACAGATATTTTTTTTTGCCAAAAAAAAAAAACACAAAAGGGTTCAAAAACATACAAAAAAAAAAAAAAGTATTTCACTATCACCCTTGAACCATTTCATTAGGCACTAGTTAATGAACACCATCCCCTTTCAGAAAAAGCACAACCTAATTTAGAAGTATTTATTGGCCATGTTCAAAAAAAGTATAGTTGCTCACATTTTGTCTGAGAAGTTCTCCATTTCTCCGACAAACCATGTCATCCTTTGCCAAATCCAAACAAACCGGATGCTTGACAACTCTGTGTGGATTCTGTTCTATGAAATCCCAAAACGAACCAAGCCGAAGCAGAGGACATGCTTTTGGTGGATTCTTAAATTGCATCGACTGCAGAGAAGGGAGTATCAACTACAGATGCAGCACATCCACTCAAAGCCTAAAGCTAAGAAACCCCAAATGGATTGGAAAATGAAGAGAGGACTGCCAATAACCGATCAACTGGTGCTACTTATTGGCAAACGACTATTTTCAGACAGCTAGAGAGAGGGAGACACAGCGATGGGATGAAGAAGTTTGGATCAACCATGTGAGGACTGAATGATTTCCAAAACTCTAAAACAACAGAACAGGAAAAGAATAAAAATAAAACACCCAGAACCCATTAACAGATCAGTGCTAGAGATTGAAATCACTTCCATCTACCTCGAGAACATAATCAGACTGGGAATACAAAACAGATACAAAATAAAGGGACCGCGTCCAAGAATTAGGGTTACATAAATCTATCAACTTGTTCTGATCCTCTACTCGAGAGAGACCCCAAGTCTAAAATGGGGTTGACCAGATTTTTCTCAAAAATCTAAACATTGCCAATTTCAGCCTTTTTTTCTCCTTGCTGAAAACTTTGCTAGACTTATGGTTCCAACATTTAAATGAGATTAGCCCTCTTTAGGAACCTGATAGTCCGACAGTAATGTGGCCATATTGATTCCACATAATCAAGATACCTCTCCATTATCTGCTCTTGCAACTCTTTTAGCTTTCTTCTTGATAGCTCTTTGTAGTCTAGGTTCTTTATGTTCGCTATAGGTTGCCAAAGACGAGCTCTTATTTCTTCTTTAAGCTTCCCACATGCAACATAGTTATAGGCCAACCTACAGTACGTGGGCAAATTCTTAATTACTTCAACGGTCAGCTTGAAGCTGAAGGCATAGAGTGCACACAACCACCGGACCATCTTGATGTAGAGAGCTATTATAAGGGGTCCAAAAACCCACAGCGGAGTCAACTCTTTTGAAACTTCAGCCCCATAAATCACATTAACAGCTAGGTACAAAGGGATGCTGCAGAATAAACAGAGCTATTAGAAGCAACAAAGATGTGTGTAGCATTATTATGTTGCCATGCATGTAATACATTAGGATAACTGAAGACAATAATAAGGCCAGAAGACTGCACTATGATACTGCAGAAGGTTGTGTATAGTCTGGTCGTGAAGAATGCTGTTACTACTGCAACTTACAAAATTTTGTTTTTGACTATGCCCAATTAAAAAAAAAAAAATTTCTCCCCCTTGTCTCAATTTATGAGAAAACCAATTGCACTCACATCTTGAACTGAAATTATTCAAGATACCAGTGACATCCAGTAAAAAATTACAATTTACTATCATACCAGTTGTACTCCTGTAACACTCCAACTAGAATCCATTAGTCAGAAGACCTTGATAAAGCAAGGAAGCACCAACTCCCTAGATGTTATAGGGTAGCACTAATTATCAATAGGCAAAAAGGGAACTGAGCATGGGTTGGACTTGAGAAAGCTTGCCAAAGTAAGCAAATACATCCCTTCCTAATTAAGTAGGAAGAAAACAATGGCGTAGTGGTTCTTATTCCTTTTCAGTATTGTCTTTTCTTGTCCTTTAATGTATTGAATATGGCCTATTTAGAAAGGAGTGAGGACCCTTTGCTCCAACCTGATGCAGCCAAATGCAAGCTAATGAAAAAGTCAATTGGAAAACAGACAAATCTGGCAGTTAGACACCATAAGTAAATCAATATAAGAAGGAATATGAAGATTGGTTCGCGAGAATATCTCACAGACATGCAGACTAACAGAAGAGAGAGAAAGGCAGGCAAAACCATTGTACTTACAAGATCAGTAAGGGTATCTTTATGGATATGTCCAGACCCAGGAAGTAGCACCAAGCTGCCGGAAGAATCTCACCTCTTTCCTTGATTTGAGTACCATGTTGAGTTTCAGATCTCTCCCTTAAAGATGGTTCCTCCCCCAAAACTTCATCCACTACTTGACTGGGTGGTGGTGTGCGCAACATGGTCAACCATTTTGTGAATAACTTCCGAATGGCAGGGGAGGATACAATGCTCTCATTTGCTTCAGAAGTATAAGAAAGTGGAATGTCATTTGCCTTTGGAGATTCTGTTACGGTACCCTCACTCTCTTTTAGTTGAACAGAATTTTTTGGGACCTTTGATCCACCCGCTCTGCCAGCTGATTCACCATTTTGGGCACTGCCTTTGAAAGCCGAAATTCTCAAATGCTTAAGCTTTCCAGAGTTGCGAGGAGCCCCTACACTGCGGAAACAAGTTTTCTGAGTTACTATGACCTCTATAAAAGAGAATATATGTGTGGCGTGATCACACCTGCATATATGTGTAAAAGAATTCAAGGACACGAACATGTGGCGGTGACAAAAATGAAGTATTAGAAAACTGAAGAAAAAAAAAAGGAACATAGATACATGCTTTAAAACAATCCCAAAAGAGTGTCTGGATGTTCCATCAAAATTAGAATCAGACTTCTTTTTTTGTCTGCATTTTCAAACCAAAAAATCATCTGATTCTTGACAGAATTATTTTGTAAAACCTATACAAGCTATAGAAGCTCAAGTGTTAGCAACAAAATAGATATGCAAAAATTTATATTTCTCAGTATCCTAGAAAGGCTCATGCATAATGCTACAAAGCCAAAAATGCATCATATTTACAAAATATGCAGAAGACATAGGAATTTTTTGACATCCATGGACTGTCCAAACACAGACTAAGGAACTTTCATCTGATGATGAGAGAGAGCAATGGCAAGCCTACCCCTCATCAAGGGTCTTTATATAGAAAGTAATTAAGAGAATCCTTTTTCTGAAGAATCCAAACAGGTATCATTCAAGTACAGGGATGCATATGAAGCATCTATTATAAAGAGCCAAATCATTAAAGTAGTAAATCCACCCATCCCCTCCTCCTCCCAAAAAACCCAAAAACGGTAAAAATTGATAGAAATTAAAACAGATGCATTCCACTCTGAATACAATGGAACAGAGCTCTTTCAGCATCTAAACTACTAAAATAAATGAATCAGTTGATGAAAAAGTGTGTGCCGTGCATGCTAATGTTTATGATAGGCAAAGACTACAAAAATAAGCATACTCCTTGTTACAACAAACAAGGTGCACTCAATCAGGTCGATTCTTCTGGAAAAGTTTTGGGCCCATCAGCATCCTGGCCAAGACAGGATGTAAGGAGAAGATTCATGAGTTAAATCAAGTACAACTACACAAACAACCCTATCTATTTTCTCGGATGCGACTTCAAAGTAGCTTTTAATCTTCCTCCACTCGATACTTTGCAACCATGTCAGGAACTTCCTTCAAAAGATTACTTTTTCACAAGTCTTTCCAATAACTATCTCCTACATTAATTGCACGTCCATAAAGAGAGATTTTCATTTTTATGGGTCAGAATTACAAATAACAATTCTTCATTATGCAATTACAAGCAGCTCTGACATCACCATCTGGTACAGGATTTGTCGATATATGTGGGCTTCCAATCTTCTACTTTTGTTTTCAAACAAGTGGCATAGTGAATCTCAGCTGCGAATTCAACTACATGAGCTACACCTCCTACCTGAAATTCAAATATAACATGAAGCATTTTGCTCTTCCTCCGAAACAATTTGGCTCTTGAAAGTATGTGGTATCCTTGCTTGCTAATAAGAATTTCTTACTCACATAAATGCAGATGTTTTAAGATCATAATCAATTATAACCATGTTACTGTCAAGAAATGGACATTCCATTATATTTATTTCACATCTTAAAATTATGTCCTCTTTGAAAAACCAATGCCTTTCTTAGCTCAACTAAGGTTGCCAAAGTTGCCCCTTGCAACTCATCTTATTAACCTTTTACCCTCTTGAACTGGAAAAAGAGTCATATATCGTGTTTCTTAACGTACTGGGGTAACCGGATATGGTTACACAGGTGAAATCTTATCTAAACTATAGCACATCTACAGGCTACCTAAATCCAGTTACCCATATATGTGAACACCTCAACATAGCAATGCGAATAGACGGACTACTTAAACCAAAAAACATTCAACCAGCGACATATTCAATAGTACTCAGTTTAAACAAGAAATGGCAGCAGCAATGATTTAAGGAAAATTTTCACCTTAAACAAATATTGTTCTTTAATAAGAAATGCCTATCTGCTCTCCCAACCACGTGAAATGTTGCAACCTTCTGTTTCAACTTAATCCCTTTATCCCATGACAAAGGTCTTGAGAGAAACATAGAATAAGAACCCTGATACCAAAAAACAAGAGCAAAGAAGTTCAGATACATATAGAATTCAACTCTATGCAAGATGACCAAGAAAAAAAAAAAACTCTATGCAAGATGATGAATTAACTGGAACAGCTTTTTCTACATGCCCTACATAAATGCTATCAACCCTTGGAACCCACACAAACCGTTCCCTTCTCCATTCGGCCCTGCAATAGATGATTCTTTGAAACAACATACTTTTATTCGTGGGCTGCTTACACCAGCTCTTTTCCAACAAATATGTTGAAGGATAACAATAGAAAAATACAGTACATACAGTTTATGGAATCCATCTAATTAAACGAAGTTACATGGTGAGATACTGGTACTAATGTGGCACTTAATCTCATATAACTCCCAACTCTTTTTTCTCAAATCTAAACAAATATATAGATGAAGAAGTTAACTTAAATTACCTGCATTTGATGGGTTACCAATGCCATTGTCTCACCCTCTCAGCCAGCCAATCATTTATTAAGCAGGGCCTAGTTCAAGAAAAAAACACAAAGTAAACACGCATTTGTCCACAGAGTTAGGACAGTCCAAAACCCCGAGCCAAGAAAACATAACAACGTCCAAAAGCTACTCAGAGGATAAGACAGCTTATATACAAGAACATAAACTTAACCATGTTTACTCCATAACAATAAACGAATCTCATTATAAGCGCAATTCACTACAACCCATCCAACTATTATTCAAACTAAAATTCAATCAGAATCTGTAACGTCCAAATACGCTAATCCTGCGACAGATTTACAAACTTTCAGCCAATGAAATTTTTGGAATGCCCAACTTGATTCGCTCGAGGACGCAACACGCGTTTGTACCCGATATCTCCTTCCAATCACTAATTATAGAAGCAGAAAGAAACGGAAATGACCTGTCAATTTCCTTAGAGGAAAAAGAAAAAAAAAAAAAACAACCCCAAAAGTAACAGTTCCAACCGTGTTTTCTCTTCTTTTCCTCAATTTCTCCGCAACCCAACAGAATGAAATACATTCCCAGCACCCAAAAGAAAAAACAGAGAGCGGACCTCTAGGATCAAGCGAAAACAGAAAAAAAAAGTTTCCAACAAAAATCAGAATAACTTTCCAAAATTGAACTTCACAATGACCAAAAGTTACACTAACCTGAGGTCTTGAATTCATGAACTCCTCAAACCCAAATCTTTTTTCTTTCTTTCTGTTCCCAAAAGACACAGCTTGATATAATTGTTGGTAAGAATAGCACCCGCTTATCTTTATCCAAAAATTGAGTTTATACGTATAGAATAAATAGAAATAGAGAAAAATGGAAAAGAGATGGGTTTTGAATGATTAAATTTAGGGTTTTTATGGGGACCTTTTTTCACAGTGGATATGATGATAAAACCCCCCAAAAAAAACACCAGCGGGTAAGGTTAGCTAGAAAGGCGGTTGGAAAAATAAAACAAAAATAAGGAATTGGTGGCCTTTGTGAATTGACCCGGTTCGATGCACAGAAATGCTCCTAACTTCAACTTGGGAAAGAAGTGTTGGATCGGGCCGGGTGGGCTCCTGTGGTTTGATTCGCCTGGTTTTAATTTTTTTTATATATAAATAAAAATTTTAATGATTTTTAATTATCTTACATTTATATTTTTTCTTTATATAAAAAATTACATACAATTAATTCATTTGACCCATTTTTCGAATCTTTTATAAAATTAAATCAGACACCAATACAAAATTTTCCACCCACCCAACTTCTCAATTCTCTCTAACCACCTTCACAAATAATAGTCAAACTTCAAAATTAATGAGATAAAAATTTTAGACATGCCAAAACAACACCTAAGAAGAACGACAAGAAATAAATTGTCACAAAGTGAATAATTTCAACAAAAAAAGAAGTTGAATTGGGATTTAGGAGTTGTTACTACAGCTTGTGAAATGGGGTCATTTCAAATTACATTGAATCTAAGATCGGGTGTTTATTGATGGCCGACTTAGTTACTGAATCTTTGAATCCGGCTTATGGTAGGCTGATAGTCGGTTTAAATTTTTTCATTGATTCTTTGAACTTAATTCTATGCTGTTTTTTATTGAGAAATGTCAAAGATACAACTTTTTGTTGTCCAAGCAGCATGTGACGTGCAATGCGAAGAAAAACACCAAAGTGGAATATACATATATTAACTCCATTTGTCCCAAAAAATTAAATTAAATTAAGAAAAAAAAAATAAAAGAATTCACACGCTAACTGCGTGAAGAGACGTGATAAAAGGCTTGAAGCTCGCAAGCCACCATTATCAGCTACCAATCAGACCAACAAAAACAAAGAGCAGAAAGCCCATATGATAAACCCAATACAATGAGATGTAGAGAGCAGACCGTAAAGTCCATCAATTCCTTCTCTTTCTTGTGCTTTTTTTTTTTTTTTTAATCTGTTTCTGTTCGCGTCAACGAACAAGATGAGAGAAAAAGTTCTGAAGAACTAATCAGAACGAACGCCCGAATTCAAGAACAGTTATTAAACTTTCTTTATCATAAACATATATTGAACGTGTCAGAATTTTTTAGAGATAATTCGTACCATAAAGTTTTTTTTTTTTTTTTTTTTTTAAGAACATCAACAAACTCGGAGCCAAACCAAGAGAGGGTCTGATCATGCAGCACGAAGAAAAAAGAAATCATAGCACTCTACCGAAGAAGACAGACCAAAACAGACTATAAATTGAGAATAACAAGAGGAACTATAAAGCTTTTACTTCATTCCTCCTCTCAGCTGTTCCACAGCAAAGGGATGATGGTCACTAATATAAGGCATAAAAGAAAACATATGAAGGGGTTCCACAGCAAACAAACCGCGACCAAATTACACTGTTTATATCAGATACATCTTCAAAAATAAGAGGAAATTAACCACATACAGGAGTTCTCCCCACCAACCCCAAGAATATTTTGCCTAGCATCATCGACAAGTTTGCTCCAAGCCTGCTCAGTTTACACATTCCATCAATTGACAATTCATGCAATGTAGTTACAACTCAAAATACCATCAGATAAACTAATACCTAGAACCTAAATTTACCTGGAAACACGTTGGAGTAAGACACTACAGATTATGGAGTTGTATATCATCAGGCAAAAACCTGCCCGCAGGATTTCTATTCCCACTCAAAACCAGCATCTACTTGATCATTACCACTTTCCCGTCCACATAAGCTCCCCCCACCACGCCTTGAGTGATTCTGACCCCTCTGCCTGAACCTTGCACCCGTATTAAGGGTTCCATCTTTAGGTCCATCAGCAGTATTCGATTTGTTATTGCTGTACGGGCCAACTGGGTGGTACTCGTAATGTGAATTGTGCCTCTGCCTTTCCCAGTTTCCAGGTGGATAATTATGTCTACTCTCTTGCCCAAATGAGTTCCAATCTCCACGAGACTCATGCCCCCTCCCCAAACGGGTATTATTGTGGTTTCCACTCTTGCGAAACCCAGATGATGACCGTTGCTCATGTCTAACATCCATACTTCCAGAAGACTGTTCAACTGGGCTGACAGGAATTTGGTTTGGGGAGTGGGGTCGTCCCCTGACTGAACCTACCTTTCTACCCCTTTTAGCCTCTTGATGCCGTTCATCCAGTGTTTCTTCTGCATCGATACTTTCAGAGGGAGATTGATCGTGTTGAGGCTGCAACACACCTTCCCCAGTTCCCTTGTCTAGAGGCGCTAGTGGCACTGCACCCTGGTGAGTGGAGTCCTTTTTGTTTGTCCAAGCAACTCCAGCACCTACGCTTCGACCAGTACTAGTTCTGCTTCCCTGTTGATAACTAGCAGGAACTGTCTGAGATTTGGGTTGCCAATGAGCTGTTGAACGCTCCCCAATACCTCGATTTTCTTTTAAAGAGACCGGCAAGTCAGTTTGACTCACTTCAAGGGAGGAAGATTGAGAATCAATTTTGCTGGTGTTCCCACTAGTTTTCTTTTGATCAAAATCATTACTATTCCCCAGGCCTTTCTGTCCCTTAAAGGTATGCCGTTTTGCTCTGCCTGTTACTCCCTGATCTTTCACAACAATTGCAGCTGAATCAGAATTGTTCGGAATGTTCCATCCATCAGGAGCATTCCATTCATCACCATATTCTTGTTGCTCTTTCACCGATCCTACATCAGGCTTCTGAGATTGGTAATCCTGAATTGCTTTTTGAACTTTCCGACCAGTGTGCGAAGAAGGTCCATCTCGCACACTTTGCACATTGACCGACTCTGCTGAACCCCGTTGCCGCCACGACCCATGAGCTTTTCCCTGCTTGTTCTGCCTACCATCCCCACCCCGGGATTCCAAGGCAAGCTCCACTTTTCCAACAGTTGAGCCAGCAGACTGAGTGCTCTCTGTGCCCTGAGAACAAGAATCTGTTCTCCCAACAATCTCATCAGATGTAGTCTGAGTAATTGAAGATGCCACTGGTTGTTGAATGCTTCCTTGCTGAGCCATTTCCTTTGCTGCAGGCTTTGGGACATATCTCTCAATTTCTGCCCTCTTATTCTTAAGATTACTCTGCACTTGCTGATCACTCTTCATGGATGGAGTAATGGCTTCAACTCCATTTTTGTTATTGGCTTCATCAGTATCAGCTTTGTTTTGTGAGCGTACTGGTGCCCAGATAGCATCACTGTGGAACTTCTCTGCTGGTCTATTGACTTGTGTGTTCCTTGGCATCCTGCGTGAATGATGAGATTTCCACTGGGTATTCACTCTGCCATGAGAATCTTCATTCAGTAAAGATGAGCAATGCTCCGATAACTGCTTTTCATCTTTAGAACTTGTTACTGACTGAACTAAGTTGGGATCCAATTCAGTCTCTGTAGCCTTTGGCTTATCACTTTCAGGAGAAACATTGACAAGAGTTGTTTCCTTCAAATCTGATGACGGTAATGTAGCCACTGATATTGCTGTCTCCACTTTGTGCTTGTTCTTGCCACTCCTGTTATTCTTCTTTCTTTGATGTACTGAGGACTCAGCCAATGCATTTGCATTCACAGGCAAGCTTGAGGATTCAGCAACTGCATTTGAATTCACCAGTAAGCTTGACTCGCAGTTCAAGGCAAACTCCCCAACTGACACTGCAACCTTACCCGCCCCTCCAGGATGACTTTTTGGTGCCTCATCAGTACTGGTAGTAATCGACCTGTTCAAGGCAAACTCCCCAACTGACACTGCAACCTTACCCACCCCTCCAGTATGACTTTTAGGTGCCTCATCAGTACTGGTGGAAATCGATCTCTCATTAGAGCTCTTTTCCAATGGAAGATTCTGCTTTTGTTTGTAGCCCATACGCTTCTGCTTTAAGGCACTGCCATCCTGACCATGGGGAGCATTATTACGATGGATAACATCAGCACTATCAGCATCCTGCCGCAAGGACACAGATTGCTTGTGCAATATCAGTTCCTTGTTGCCAGTCTTAGGTTTTTCTGGAGGCGGCTCACTGGAACAAACCGGGGATTCAATTCTACTGGTGCTGCCCTCAATAATCTGAGGAATCACATTCAATTCTTGCTTATTTTGGAATGCATCTTTTGGAGCATTTTCTGACTTCTGAGTTGAAACTTCCATTGATTGTTTACGCCTATCCAACTCTTCCAGTTTGGCAAGAGCCTTGGCCATTTGTTTTCTTGTTCGTTCTTCCTCCTCCTCCCTCAGTTGCTTGGCACGTTGCTCAAGCTCTCTCAACTTAGGACGCTGAGAAATTACATCAAACCCATAAATCTCGGTGCATAATGCTAGACCATAAAATGTAGAATTTATTACCTGTGCCTGGTTATCATTTGGATCAACTACCGGAGGAGCAGATTCTTTCTCATCCCTAGCTTGAGGATGCGGTACAGACTTTTCAGGAGCCTCAACAGAAGTATGGCGTTCATGAACATGAACACTAGAATTAGACTCAATATTTGAAGCTGATACCACACTTGAAGAGTCAATCCCCGGATATCTTTTCCGCCACCCATCAACCTCATGGCTACTGGGCCCTCCCTTACCACGATTACCAGCTCTGCCTTGCACGCCATGGAAAGATCTCCTGCATGTCTGCAAATCAGTACTTGATAAAGATCGGCAATGACTAATACATTTCCAGTGGCATAAAATGGAATAAAATATAAGCAAAAAGAAACCTGGAGATTGTTCCACTGGCAGCTGTAGATTCAAGGCTTTTATCTCCAGCTGAAACGCCCATTTCACGGGAGGCAGGATTTGTGATTCCAGTGGCATGGGTTCTTTCAGAATACACAGAGCCACTACCACCTTCATCTGCAGAATGGTTAGCCTTGGCATTATGAACCTGGGATTTATTATTATGCTCCTCCCAACTAGAAACAGATTTAATATCATGCTGTCCATCGGAAGCTCGGGCTTTCGCATTTAACCCCTCAATTTTCTGAATGAGAGAGTAATCTTTTAACACAGCTGAAACAGACCCTGGAACTTCTGGTAAACCAGAGGATGCATGTTCTGAATTCCTAGCTGAAACGTCATCAAATACCTTAACATTTTCCACACGTTCAGGAGACTTGACTTTGGCAGGTACAGAATAAGAAGACTGTCGCTCATCATAAGTCTGACTAGAAACTTCTTGACCAGGTGCCATCCTTCTGAAACCCATATCCTCATCATTTCTGTAATCTGACCTCCAGTCAGTCTCCCATGAAGATACTCCCGGTTGGTCCCCCTTCTCCACATGTGTAGCATTGGTCGATGTTTCACCTTCCCATTTTTTCTCTTCATTCTTTCCATCCCAGCCATTCTGCTGCTTCAGAAGAACTCTGTATGGTCCTCGAGTATCATGAGGATGACCAGATTCCCCATGTTCTGAAGCCAATGTTTTTCCAGAAGAACTATATCCTCCAGATCTTCCCTGTGGATTGTTGGGCTCAGGAGCATTCTGGGGTGAGTACCTGTTATAAACAGAAGGGCCAGCTGCCATTCCCATAAATGAAATGTCCCGTTCATTTGAACCGCAGTAACTAACCGGACGACCGTAATAACCCTCGTATGCAACTGGACCAGGGTAAAAGCCGGGCCTAATTGGCATACCTGGCCGAATGTAAGCATCAGACATATGAGGTCTGTACAAATCTCCATTTTTAGGGTGGTGTCCCCTTGGTCCACCTCCTGGTGGGGGACCTGGCTGTGGATTGGTGAGAGCAGTAGCTGGGACTTGAGGATGATAATAAGGAAATGGTTCCATGGGAAAGCCCCCAGGAGCAACAGGAGGCCCATATGGGGGACCTCCTGGAGGTCCTCTGAACCAAACACCAGTTGGAGGAGAAGTTACTGGAGGACCATGCCAAGCTTCAAAATGATGAGCAGGAATACTAGGATTGGGGTATGGCTGGGGATCAGCCTGCCAATGCTCCATACTGGACGTGACTGCATCCTCACTATAAGGAGGGTTCTCTCTTCTCCACGAATTTGAAGTACTACTTCTCACGTTTGCACTTGAAGAAACATCACCTGATGCATGAGAACTTTCCAAGTGAGGCAATGCTGAACATCAAAACAGAAATTGGCATATGGAACAGGATCTCATCATCTTCATTCAAAAATGGGAATAAACTGCATGTATACAAACCAACTACAGAAGTCCCATTCCTCTCTTTCGGCAGTGTTACTCCCCCTGAAGATAAGCCAGGACGACCATGAGAGTCGTATTCTGTAATCACCAGTTGATAAAGCAACCAAAACATTACTTTGAATGTTAGATGTGACAAGTCTTGTCTTTCATGCATCTCAAGAACAATGCAAGCTTAAACCTCATACAACCAACACGACAAAGGTTTCCCCATGAAATTCAGCAGACAAAACAAGAATGCAGCGAGATTGTTAAAAGTCTAAACATCAGATACGGGCATGACATCAGCTTCAGTCTTTCAGGTAAGTGATTATTATTGAAGTTACCATATAATATTCAAGAAAAGGATGTACAAGTATCACATTAAAAATACTAGCTCCTAACCGTTATGACAATAACTTTTATTTAAAATAGGGATAAATACATTTTGCACTTTCTAACTATGAGGATCTTGACACTTTGCATCCCAAACTATTATTTTTGTCACATTGCACCAACCAACTATTGATCTCAGATTGACACTTTACATCCTCTATTACAAATTTTCATCAATTTTGACAGAAATTGATATTTTGGCGTGCAAAAAGACAATTTTATCTCTACAATTTTCTTAATAGTGAGCATTTTATGGGAGTAAAATCGTCATTTCACAAGCCAAAAGATCATTTTGCATTCAAATTGACTGAAATTTTTATAGAGGGTGCAAAGTGTCTTGAATCAATAATTTGTGGGTGTGATAGGACAAAAAAAAAATAGTTTGAGAGTGCAAAGTGTCAAGACCCCTGCAGTTGGAGGATGCAAAGTGAATGTATCCCTTTAAAATACCTTCACATCCAGATTACCGTACAAAGGCATTAGAAGTTAAATATAACCTTGTGACTCAATATTCTTTCCAGAGCTATCTTTCTCCGAACCAAGTGTTGGAAAATCTCCAGAAGCCAAAGAAAACTCATCGTTCTTGGGTGCCACTCCCTGCACATACGACAGTGGTTAACTGATATAACATTGGGCTGTCAAAAACAAAGAGAGAGAAAACACATAAAATAACAAGAGACAGAGAGAGAGACTCCAAAACAACAAAGGAAAACACATCAATAAGGAATAATCATGATATCCTCCAGTAAGCCCAGACCAACAACAAAAAAATACATAACCAACGAAAGACTAAAGAAAGTAAAATAATTGCTGTTAACTAAAGAGACACTCAATGCTCTTTCAATAAGCCTGTATCATATGATGATGTACTTCTTGTCTTGTTGACTCACTACAAGAGTAAATGATTAAGGCAATGCATAGTTCACACTAACAATCTCCCACTATCCGGTGGGAAATTAAAACGACTATAATATTCCTCAGCTTTTTCTTCAACGCCAACAAAGATGGTAGCTGCACTAATGATATACTAGGATTTTTTCTTCAGAAGTTTTTGCCAAACACAACTTGCATGGAAACATTGGAGTGAAGCAAAAACTACTAGTCATTTATCACAGAATTCTCAGTTCTCAGAGAGCTCCTGTTTAACAAACGGACATAGCACAACCAAATTTTTTAATTGATTTCCTGAACATGAGTTGCTTTAGAGATTATTGAGAAGTGTTACAATCTCAATCAATGGTGCTGAGAAGGACCTACATACACTTCCACAAAACATCTCATGCCAATCAATAATATAATTTATAACAATTTTCGTGCTCAAATTAAAAAACAATCAATATATTGTTACCGCAGCATATTCTACAGTAAGAAAACTGTGAAGGAAACTGTCTTTTGTACTTATTGTTATACACAAAGATTCAAGCAATGAGCTTACAATCAGAGATATACCAGTTTCTCTGGAGTCCCAGCAGCGCCCCATGCCCCTGGATTTTCTGACAATGGTTCAGCAAAGCGGGATAACTGTGAGCTACCTGGTCTAGTTTCTGCACTGCGAGGACGCAATGATGTTAGTGATGTCTGATTAGATGTCAAAGCACCAGAGGCTGATGATGGTCTAGAGTTTGGGCCCCATGCATTGGCATTAGGTTCATGAGCTCTATCACTACCAGCAGTTGACGGCCTTGTGCCGCTTCCACCAGATGAAGGACGGCCACTAAGATGGCTTGGTGAACCACTACCACCATCAGTTCTAGGAGACAGTGCTGAAGAACCCCAGGCATTTGATGTGGAAGAAGACGATCTACTTCCCCAGCTATGTGTACCCCTATAAGGACCACGCGGGCATCATAATTTGGATGAAAATTAATAACATCATAATATCAAATGGAAACACAAAATCATGAATTGATCACAAATATAGAGACAAAAAGCAAGAAAGACAGAAAGACAGAAGGAAGCAAGATATAGATATCAGATGCCCTAGACTAATGGATGAATAACTTACTTGGGAACAATTTCCACACTTGGGTCCAGACCATGATTTTCCAACCTTAAAACAACAGAGAAAAAACAAACAATTTTAGGGGAGGAAAACAGGGCCCCTCTGTGAAGAGAAAAATAAAAGAAAATCAGCCAAATACCTTTGACTTGGTAAGTTTATGGGTTTTGGAACAGCAACTTTCCCCAAAACAGTCATGCCAACTCTTCTGGTAGAAGCAGAAGCCCACCTACAAAAGCATTGGTAGCACTAGATTACAACCTAAGGATGTATGTAAATTCTAGGTCAACAAATATATGAACCGACTTTACCAAAAATATTCTTCAGGATATACCACATGTACTCCTTGAATAATTGGATTTTAAATGTATCACACAGACCAAACATACACCAACTGCTCAATTGTGCTAAAAAGGATAATAAGAACACATTTTAGTGAAAATAGAAGAACCACAACAAACACATAGTCAGCACTAGTCGTAATAATAAGGGACATTCTTCTTTTCAATAACTAACATCAATGACCAATTAATTTGTGCACATAAAGACTAAACCATATTAGAACAGTGGCGAAAATAACAATCCACGACAAAAATAATCAAAATGACGGGGTTCCTCCTTTTAGAAAACAAAATGCAAAAATAAAAGATCCCGACAACATCATGGTTAATAGAATTCGGCGAAATAATCCAATGGCTTTCCTAACTTAGATGTTCTATATGCACAAAACAGGAGAATGGGGAAAGTTAAGGGGTAAAAAATGAAACCATTGTCAAACGCTTATCAGGGATAGAAAAACGATTAGAAAAAAGTTTTTTAATGCACAATAGAGGACATTTCACGAACACAATATATTTTCTAGTCAGCGGAAAACAAAAAGAAATGAACAGAAGGATGACCTACATATAACTCTAAATGAATGAACAAGTGTATAGAAACTGAAAAGTGATACAATTTTTTTTTTCTGATAATTAAACTTTATTAATGAAAAAGAGAGTTGACAGTACAAGAGAATATACTGAAAACACTAGAGCAAACAAGCTAAAAATCCAAAAAACCCTCAAAAGGACAACCTAAGACCGAATTAGCCCACAAAAAAGAGAATGCAACATAGAACCCCCCAAACGATCCAAGGACATGGACTTATTCTCAAAACATCTCTCATTCCTTTCCCTCCACAAACTCCACCATATGCAAGCCAGTATCATCTTCCAAATGGTCGAAGCGATAGGATTCTCAAACTCCTCCAACAATACAAGACATCCACCACCTTCCTAGGCATAACCCAATCATAGTTGAGAATACTCAACACATGCGCCCACAATCCTCTCGCCATCTTGCAATGAAGAAGATATGATCAACCGTTTCTCCATCACTCTTACATAAATAGCACCACTCCGTCAAGCACACTCCCCTCCTCCTCAAGTTGTCAATGGTCAGAATTTTCCTATGAGTGGCTTCCCAAACAAAGAAAGCAACTCTAGGAGGAGTCAAAAACCGCACTAGAGCCCTCCAAAAGCAAAGAATACATGACTTAACAGAGAAGACTCCACCCTTGGACCCCATCCAAAGCAATTTATCCTCTCCCCCTCTTCTCCTACTCAACGAGTAAAGTAAGGAATAAAATTCGAAAAAACCTCCACCTCCCAATCATTGATCAATCTCTCAAAATGAACATCCCACACAACAACTCCGGATCCCAACTCCATACAATCAGCCACCCAACATCCTTGCATCGAGCTAGAGCAAATAACAGAGGAAACGCCAACCTCAAACCCACACCACTTGTCATACCAAAACCGGATTATGGAGCCATTTCCAACCACAAACTTAATATTCTCACTAAAAAATTCCACCCTTTGCTAATGTACTTCCTACAAGCTAACCCCATAAGAGCCATGCGCCTCCAAAGTGCACCAACCACTCTCCTCACACCCATACTTCCCCGAAATAACTGTCTTCCATAAGCTATCTCTCTCCGAAGAGAATCTCCAAAGCCATTTTCCAAGAAGAGCTCTATTGAATAAACGAAGTCTCCTAAGTCCCAACCCTCACTCTAATAGGGGAACAAACTTTAGCCCACCTAACAAGGTGAAACCTGCTCATCACCACCACTTCCCCACAAGAAATCCCTTGCAGCTTCTCCAACCTATTAGCCACAGACAACGGAATAGGAAATAGCGACAAAAAATATGTAGGAAGGCTAGAAAGAGTAGATCTAATCAACGTTAACCTTCCCCCTTTGAAAGATAAATGCGCTTCCAACCCGCCAACCTTCTTTCAAATCTCTCAACGATACCATCCCAAATATGCACACATTTAAACTTAGCACCAAAAGGAAGGCCCAAGTAAGTCATCAGGAGCGACGATACCCTACAACCCAAAATCTCGCCATCACTGAACAACATTACTCTTCCAATAGGAATAACCTCAGATTTGCCAAGGTTAATCCTAAGACCCGACACCGCCTCAAAGCACAAAAGTAAGCATCTTAGGTTTCGCACTTGATTCTCCTCAGCCCACAAAAGATTCGTATCATCAGCAAAGAGCAAATGGAAATGCACACCCCATTACTACCACCTCGCCCCACCTCAAACCCCTTAATAGCATCACTCCCAACCGCCTCTTCATCATCCTACTAAATGCTTCCATGACAATCACGAACAAAAGGGGTGAAAGAGGATCACTCTGACGCAAACCTCTAGAACTCCCAAAAAAGCCATGAGAGAGCCATTAACCATAACAGAGAATTTAACGGTAGATATACAAAACGCCATCCACCTACACCACTTCTCACTAAACCCACATCTCCTCAACAAATACAACAGAAAATCTCAATTCACATGGTCGTAAGCCTGGTGAATACAAGTTTGCACATCAGCCCCCGCATATTCGAACGTAATCTCGAATCAATGCACTCATTTGCTATTAAAACTTAATCCAAAATCTGTCTACCCCTCACAAAGGCATTCTGGGAAGGCGATATGATTTTCTTAAGAACCATCTTCAACCTATTCGCTAACACCTTGGCGAGAATCTTATAAACCCCTCCAACCAAACTGATAGGAATCTCTCAAGAGCTTTCTTAGGAATGAGAACAATTGGTACCCACCTCAGAAAACCACTCCAGACCAAACACCCACCCAAAAACAAGAGCAACAATAAAAAACAAAAAGTTAAGGACTTAACAAAGTTTATGGGTCGCACTACAGAAAGTGGATCCACCAGACGATGACCAACCCCTCAAAGGCCCACCTTGGAATCCTACTCAACTATGTAGGAATAATGTCGACGCCCGCCTCATGGAAGATAAACATAATAACAAATGAATACTCCAACACAGCGCCCACGAGCTCCAACAGATTATGGGAAGACCCAACAAACCACATAGATTCAGCGAAGGCCAGCTTGGTACTGCATTTTGTGCACTTAAGCCAAAGGAAAGCATTCATCTCCAAAAAACGACTAGACCCTGCCCCCCATTTCGCCATAATTCCTATCCAAAAAACCATCCAATAACTCAAAGACTAAACTTAGAGTCCTCTAAAAACTGAAGGGGAAATTGTTATAGGATGGACTGAATAACTTACCAAACATTGTTCAAACACATCAGGACTCTTTCCCCAAAAAGTCATGCTCCTCTAGCACCAACCCCACACCGAGGATATACCACATGTACTCCATGTATCACACAGCCAACCTAAAAAGGATAATCTCATAGTCCGTAATAATAAGGGTCAATGAACATAGGAACAGGATGATCCTTTTAGAAAACAAAATGCCCCGACAACATCATAGAATTCCATCCAATGGTAGATGATCCACCATTGTCAAACGTATCAGGGATAGAAAAACCACACTTATATTTTCTTGAACAGAAGGATTACATATAATCTAAATGAATGAACACTAGTGATACCAACAGTTGACAGTACAAGAGAATATACTGAAAACACTAGAGCAAACAAGCTAAAAATCCAAAAAACCCTCAAAAGGACAACCTAAGATGAATTAGCCCACAAAAAAGAGAATGCAACATAGAACCCCCCAAACGATCCAAGGACATGGCCTTATCCTCAAAACATCTCTCATTCCTTTCCCTCCACAAACTCCACCATATGCAAGCCGGTATCATCTTCCAAATGGTCGAAGCGATAGGATTCTCAAACTTCCTCCTCCAACAATACAAGACATCCACCACCTTCCTAGGCATAACCCAATCATAGTTGAGAATACTCAACACATGCGCCCACAATCCTCTCGCCATCTTGCAATGAATAAGGATATGATCAACGTTTCTCCGTCACTCTTACATAAATAGCACCACTCCGTCAAGCACACTCCCCTCCTCCTCAAGTTGTCAATGGTCAGAATTTTCCTATGAGTGGCTTCCCAAACAAAGAAAGCAACTCTAGGAGGAGTCAAAAACCGCACTAGAGCCCTCCAAAAGCAAAGAATACATGACTTAACAGAGAAGACTCCACCCTTGGACCCCATCCAAAGCAATTTATCCTCTCCCCCTCTTCTCCTACTCACCGAGTAAAGTAAGGAATAAAACGTCGAAAAAACCTCCACCTCCCAATCATTGATCAATCTCTCAAAATGAACATCCCACACAACAACTCCGGATCCCAACTCCATACAATCAGCCACCCAAGCATCCTTGCATCGAGCTAGAGCAAATAACAGAGGAAACGCCAACCTCAAACTTAATATTCTCACACCACTTGTCATACCAAAACCGGATTATGGAGCCATTTCCAACCACAAACTTAATATTCTCACTAAAAAATTGCCACCCTTTGCTAATGTACTTCACAAGCTAACCCCATAAGAGCCATGCGCCTCCAAAGTGCACCAACCACTCTCCTCACACCCATACTTCCCCGAAATAACTGTCTTCCATAAGCTATCTCTCTCCGAAGAGAATCTCCAAAGCCATTTTCCAAGAAGAGCTCTATTGAATAAACGAAGTCTCCTAAGTCCCAACCCTCTAGCTCTAATAGGGGAACAAACTTTAGCCCACCTAACAAGGTGAAACCTGTGCTCATCACCACCACTTCCCCACAAGAAATCCCTTGCAGCTTCTCCAACCTATTAGCCACAGACAACGGAATAGGAAATAGCGACAAAAAATATGTAGGAAGGCTAGAAAGAGTAGATCTAATCAACGTTAACCTTCCCCCTTTGAAAGATAAATGCGCTTCCAACCCGCCAACCTTCTTTCAAATCTCTCAACGATACCATCCCAAATATGCACACATTTAAACTTAGCACCAAAAGGAAGGCCCAAGTAAGTCATCAGGAGCGACGATACCCTACAACCCAAAATCTCGCCATCACTGAACAACATTAACTATTCCAATAGGAATAACCTCAGATTTGCCAAGGTTAATCCTAAGACCCGACACCGCCTCAAAGCACAAAAGTAAGCATCTTAGGTTTCGCACTTGATTCTCCTCAGCCCACAAAAGATTACGTATCATCAGCAAAGAGCAAATGGAAAATGCACACCCCATTACTACCACCTCGCCCCACCTCAAACCCCTTAATAGCATCACTCCCAACCGCCTCGTTCATCATCCTACTAAATGCTTCCATGACAATCACGAACAAAAGGGGTGAAAGAGGATCACCCTGACGCAAACCTCTAGAACTCCCAAAAAAGCCATGAGAAGAGCCATTAACCATAACAGAAAATTTAACGGTAGATATATAGAACGCCATCCACCTACACCACTTCTCACTAAACCCACATCTCCTCAACAAATACAACAGAAAATCTCAATTCACATGGTCGTAAGCCTGGTGAATACCAAGTTTGCACATCAGCCCCCGCATATTCGAACGTAATCTCAAATCAATGCACTCATTTGCTATTAAAACTTAACCCAAAATCTGTCTACCCCTCACAAAAGCATTCTGGGAAGGCGATATGATTTTCTTAAGAACCATCTTCAACCTATTCGCTAACACCTTGGCGAGAATCTTATAAACCCCTCCAACCAAACTAATAGGAGGAAATCTCTCAAGTCCACAACTCCAGCTTTCTTAGGAATGAGAACAATGAAAGTAGCATTCAAGCACTTAACAAATTTACCCCTCTAGGCAAATTCATTGAACATAGCCAAAACATCCCCCTTAACCACCTCCCAGCATGACTGAAAAAATGCTAAAATGAACCCATCCGGCCGCGGAGCCTTGTCACCATTAAGGCTACGGACCACTCCTGTGACCTTGTCCTCCTCAAAGGGCCTCTCAAGCCAACACGCATCCGCCTCAGAGATGGAATCAAATTGCAAGCCATCCAGGGCCGGCCTCCAAGAAAAGGGCTCTTTATACAAAGAGCTATAGAACTCGACAATACTTTTTGAAATAAGTGACGGGTCCTCCACAGTTTCTCCCTCCACTTCCAAACTAGCAATCAAGTTAGCCCTCCTATTCGAATTGGCCATGCGATGGAAAAAGTAGTGCATCTATCCCCATCCTTAAGCCACAAGGACCTTGACTTCTGTCTCCAACTAATCTCCTCTAACTCAATCAAATGATCCAGTTCACCCAAAACCTCCATCCTCCTCACTTTCCCCCAATCATCAAGATTCTCCTCCTCATCCGACGAATCTAATGACTCCAACTCCCTTAACAAAGATGACTTCCTGAAACTTAGATCCTCGAACACACCATGGTTCCACTCTTTCAACTTATTCTTCAAAGCTTTTAGCTTAGAGTCTAGCACAAAGCTAGGAGAACCCAAGAACTCAAAAGACTCCCACCACTCCTTAACACTATCCACAAAGTCATTCTCTTTTAGCCACATGTTCTCAAAACGAAAAGGCCTCTTCCCACTTCTAACCTTGCCATCCGCCAGAATAATGGGAAAGTGGTCCGAATATAGACGAGTCAATCTTTGCTGAGAAACCTCTAGGAATAAGGACTCCCAACCAAGGCAAAACAGAAAGCGATCAATCCTCGACCAAGACTGTGATGCCCTGTTGTTAGACCAAGTGAAGGCAACCCCCAACAATGGGATATCCAATAACCCCATCTCAGAAATAAAATCAGAGAACTCCTCCATTGCTGAGCCCACCCCTCCGCCCCCCAAACGCTCACTAGGGAAGCGAGTAACATTAAAATCTCCCCCAATGCACCAAGGAATGTCCCACAAAGCCCGAATCCCAGCCATCTCATTCCACAAAAAACTCTGACTACTATCAGCATTAGGACCATAGACACCTGAAAACATCCATTCAACTCCATCCTCAACGTTTTTAAAGACCACCGAAACAAAAAAAGAACCAGTGCAAGAATCCAACAACTCAATCACTCTCGCATCCCATAATAACAAAATACTTCCCGAGGCACCATCCGCCTCCAAACTGCACCACCTAACATGAGGACCACCCCACAACCTTCTAATAACCTCACCAGACATAACATACATCTTAGTTTCTTGAAGACAAACCAAGTCTGATTTCCATCCCCGTAACAAATTCCCCACTCCTCTACACTTAGCCCTATCATTGAGCCCCCTAACATTCCAACTAATAATTTTTGGCATCATCTAATCACCATCAAGGCCCTCCCTTCACTTCTTCCCCTCCTAGAAAACCTAAATCTTTTTTTTGATAAGTAAGCATCAATTTATTTAAAAGAAAGGAAAAAAGAGCAATACAAAGATTGTACTGACAAAAATTACAGCATAAAAGCGAAGAAACTAATAAAATCCTGAAAATCTAAGAAAGGGCCACCCAACAAAGCATTAGCCCAGAAATAAAGATAAAACATCAAACCGCCCTGCAAGCTTTCCAAAGACAAAGCGGAATCCTCAAAACATCTTCTATTCCGCTCCTTCCAAAGACTCCACCATATGCAAGAAGGAATCACCATCCAAATAAATTTAGCGAGAGGATCCTTAAACTTTCTCCCCCAACAAAGCAAGACATCACCAACCCACTCCAGAATAACCCAATGAAGATTTACCATAGAAAATACATGCTTCCACAAACCTCTCACCACGGGACAATGTAATAAGACATGGTTCACTGATTCCCCATCACCCTTACACAAATTAAGAACTAAATCTATGCAAGTTCTCTCGAATTTTCCTAATTATTTTGGTCCTAAACAAGTAGAAAAGATGAAACGGTTGCCTTTCATTTTTCCTCCTCCCGATTGAGTCATCTCCTTTACGTGTGAAACTTTCTATATATAAACTTTCAACTTTTTACAGTTCCTGCACAAAGACTTACAGAGGTTGTCACTAATCTAAGTTAATTACCAATTTTTTTCTCTGAACTTAAACCCTATAACTAGCTCTCTCCTACCAGCACATGGCTAATAAATATCCCTGGATATTCCCTTCAGGAGGTTGCTTTTTTCCTTTTTTCTATTTTGACAAGATGCATTACAGACATAATCCATCAAGAGAAAATTGTTTCTTATTAACACTTCGTAGCTTTAATTTCACCCATTAAATTACAGAAAGGCCTGAATTTGGGTGGTATTTAGGTATATTCAAACACTTTTCAATTCATTATCAGTCTAACGCAACACAGAGTCTCCAACTGTAAATTTTTTATGAAATTAGCAGATCGGTATGTGTATTCAAAATTTCCATAATTAGTGCTTAACGCTTCCATGCATTAAACGGGCTATAAGCTAGTTCTTTACTATTTTGCTGCCAAATAAAACATGCAACCCCAAATTTGTCACCTCGTATCACAAACATATGCAAGTCAGGAAAAGAACACCGACAGTTTCAAGCACTATAAATAAATGTGCTATACAAAAATTTTAAGCAGAGAGAACCTAGAATACCATAAGGTCAAAGATACAAGTGATCAGTGAGGGATAAGATCAGATTATACCTTCTCTCTCCACTCAACATACTTGATGTCATAGTCCAACTGCAGTTGCACAATCATTCAATCAATTTGAGTTTAGCCTGGGCAAAGAAGAAAAGCAGATTGATCAAGATAAGATGATTCTGTACAGAATACAAATTTTGAAATCCATACAAAGCAATTAAAGTTTTGTGTATAAGATCATGATCCACACAACCCCCCCCCCCCCCCCCCCCCCAAAAAAAAAAAAAAGAAAAAAGAAAAGAAACAAGAAGAACAAAACACACAAAATATTGTTACACATTATATTTATCTATTCCACATTCTACTCGAAATCATTCCCAACATTCTATTCCACAGATCAACAAAAAGAGCAATCGAGTGTCTTCTCAAACCAGTTTGGCATGTGCACATGGTACACTATCTGCTCCTCCAGTCATGCAAAAAAAACTACGCTTTGGACTCCTATTTGCTATCTTGTTTCAATATGCTTTTAGCTCCAGTCAACTTAACAAAGCCATTGTCTCAAGTATACCAAGTTTATCAGATAACCCTCTGTCTAGCGATTCCACTTCATACATGACCAAACTCTCATCTAGACATTGCCCAGTTTGTCTTTGCCCAGCTTCAAAAAAAAATCCCTCTTCAATGCCCCCCACATCTTCACAAAACTTGAACCTGCATAATAGCATTCCTCCATCCTAGCATATTATTAATTTTCTCTTTTCTTCAGGCAAAGAGATATTTCCTAGTAGTGTGCTTCCAAGTCTCCGTCGCACATTGCCTAAAAATTTTACCCTATTTTCTCTCAGCAACTTCTCCATTCATGCTATAACCCTATTCTTCCCAGTGTCCACTTCCTCGCCTATAAAATTTCCAATACTTTAGCATTATGTCCTGCAGTTGGGAATAGAATACATACTACTACCAACTCCCGCCCCCTATTTCCCCAATTACTACAACATTGATAAAATACAATGCCCCTAAGCTCGAAAAGATAAGTACCAGACATATTTATCCAAACCCTTTTCACAGTATTTGTCACTCTCCCCATTCTTCCTGTTATATAAAACCGTTGCAATCGATGAAAACTGACCCACAACACGCTAACCACATAAACCAAAAGCATGTGAACCAGAGGGGCCTTTATGTCAGCTGGACATCAAAAAATACATTACTCTTATCCAGCAATAAAACCAATCCTTCAATAGAAACACTACTGAGAATATATACAAAAGCTTCCAATTCCCACGCGCATGTGAATCTCATTGAACATAAGATACAAGTTAACTCAAAAGCCTGAACTTTGCAATGAAATTCTTCCCAAAGTAAGATGAGGGAAAACCCCAAATACTCCGTTTCATTGCCGAGAAAGCAGAGGGTAAAGAAGAAGAAGAAGAACACCCCAAATGTAAAAAGCATGAGAAGACGTTGTAATACATTTGGCACAAATATAAAAGTATTAAACCGCGCCTCCTATTCGGTCACTTTGTTTTCCTCTATCGCTTTTCTACTCACCTCTCCTTCGATTTCTCGGGAATCATACCAAAACGGGAAAAAGCACAGGGACAAACTAGCATCGAAAACGAGAAACTAAAACCAAACACTCGGAGGGAATTCGACTTGCCTGAGAAGAAGCTAGGTTCTTAGGATTAGTGGAAACCCTAGAGAGAAATGAAATCCGACAAGTTTTTTGGTTTTCTTGAGGAGAAACGAACGAATACGCGATCGGAACCTCACTTGTTCCTGAAGATCGCTAGAAGGTTCGAAGAGAGGGAGAGAGAGATCTTCTAGGAAGTAGGGAGTGACAGGGCTTTCAGATCGAAGAAGAAGAAGAAGAAGAAGAAGAAGGGGGGGGGGGGGGGAGAGAGAGAGAGCGAGATAGAGACTATAGAGAGAGAGAGAGCGACTATGATATAATACAGGACCTTCTCGCAAAAACAGAATAGCTTTTTAATTTTCTTTTATTTCCAGGAATTAAAAAAAAAAAAAACGGAGGATAGCTTGCGAAATAGAAACGCAAATCCAAATCCAGGCCATCAGGCCATGTAGTTTTTTCTTTCTTTTTTTTTTTTTTGTTGAGGCCGGCCATGTAGATTATAATAAATAATAAAAAAGGGGTTTCCTAAATACTAGTGTGCGAATATAGTTCCACTTGCACAAATCAAAATACATTAACAAAGAATATTTTCGTACCCTACTAAAATACATATATTTGTTTACGAAAATTAGAAACAATTTGTCTAATTATTTGGATTTTTTATATTTAAATCAAAAGCCAAAATCACAAATTCATTCAAGAAAGGGCATAGAAAATTTGTTAACGTACTCCATGCAATTTGATTAGATATCTTATTCAAATTGCTTACGAATATGTCTTCAATTATTTATCAAAAATTTACACATATTGAATCCTAATTCTTTTTCTTTCCTCTAGTCCAAAGACAAGATAATCTCAATTAATTAAAAAAAGGTTAGTGAAAGGCTTATAAAATTTGGTGACAAGGCTGATTCAATTGGCTAAATTGGAATATAAATAATGCTATTACAAAAAAGAATAAATAATAATAATAAGCGTTTATGTATATTAGAAAGCCACTATTTAAGTTAGTAGGCCCTAATCCAGTTCTTTGGTCTAAAAGCCACGTAATTAACTGAGCACGTGCGGGGCAGCACTAGTCGCAGTGTCTCCGTTTGTGGTTCCATCGGAGAGATTCGCAGTGCTGGGCCAGTTTCTGTGGTTTCAATTTTCGATGACGAACGAAGGTACTGTGCTCCCTCAGTCCGATTCGGGATCATTCTGGAGCAAACTAGTTGATATGAATCCAGTTGACGCTAACCATGATTTCCAATGAAAAGCTCAGGTACACAGCTCGTCAGATTTTCCAAATTCTCGGTGCATCAATCACAGCCTTTGTTTATTAGTGAAAAAGTTAGAAAATATGTGCCTCAAGAGGAGTCCATTGACTGTAATGCAGTTTGCTATATTGTGCGTGTGTTTCCTTGGCTCAAATGAGTTGAATATAACACCCAGTAGAGATTTTAAGGAGTTAAGTGATGTCTAAAGCGACTATATGGGATCTTATTAGGGTTGAATTATTTGCAAATATTTATAGATGAATTGGGTTTCTCTTACCATTAGTCCGTTCTTTGAGTAACAGGCTTTTGAAGGTAGGTTTCAAGGCAAAAAGTTACTAGCGTTCTTGTTTATAGCGGATATATGGAACGCAATTCACCGTCAAAAGTTAAGCTCTCAATTTCAAGGTTTACTCGGTATCAACGGGTGTCAAAAAAAAGTATCATCATTTTGGTTGTGGTGCTATTGATTGGCGTTTATTTTGCATTTAACATAAGAAAAGGCGGTAATGTATTTATGGGGTCGTATTTTACTGTGGTTGTGGACTGTGGAAGCACGGGGACGCGAGTGAATGTATATGAGTGGATGACAGGAAGTGCAAGTAGCATGAACTTTCCTCTTTTGTTGCATTCTTATCCTGACAATACAACCAAGAGTTCGCTTTGGAAGAATTCTTGTCAGTATCACTGTATGCAAACTGAGCCCGGGTTGGACAAATTTTGTGGTAACTCCTCCGGGGTGAGAGCATCTTTGGAACCCTTGATTGCTTGGGCAGAACAGGTAGTACCTCATGAAAGACACGGAGACACCCCTATTTTTGTTTTAGGTACTGCTGGCTTAAGGAAGTTGGCAATTGAGAATGCTAGGCGTGTTTTGGAGGATGTGGAGGCTGTGGTGAAGGAGCACACCTTTTTGTATAGGAAGAGCTGGATAAGGGTGTTGAGTGGCAAAGAAGAAGCTTATTATGGTTGGGTTGCTCTGAACTATAAAATGGGGAGCTTCAGAAATCATTCCAGGTCACCCACTTTGGGCCTTATTGATCTGGGAGGTTCCTCATTGCAGGTTGTGATGGAAATAGAAGAAGCAAGACAAGGTGCAGACATGGTGATATCAAAGATTGGTTCCATTCTGATGAAACATCAGATTTTAGCATACTCATTGCCAGCATTTGGTTTGAATGAGGCATTTGATCGAAGTATTGTCATGCTCAGTCAAGCACAGAGGTTCAGAGAAACTACTGGTAAGACATTAGAAGTCAGACATCCTTGTCTTGGTTCTGACGTTGCTCAAAACTATACCTGCTCAGGTTGCCGAAGGCTTAATGCCACTAATCAGGAAATTTTGAGTAGTCAACCATTGAAAGCTGTATTTCCTTCTTTATATCTGGTTGGTGACCCCAATTGGGAGCGATGTAAAGAACTTGCAAAGGCAGCTGCTATCAAGTCAAGGAGTTTAGATTGGTCACAACCAGCAGTTGGTACAAACTGTAAAGCAAGCTCATCTTCTTATAGTGGTGAGCACTGCTGTACATTCCAACCTCAGTGGCTGAAAATGAATATATTCTTGACACTACAAAATAAGTATCTGTTTAACTTAATTTATATGTTCATGAGCTTTCAATAGTGTTCTGGGTTCAGGGTTCAGTAGGTTTTCATATTTGCTACAAATTTCACTGTAAAACTTGAGCTGTCATTAGTATTGCAAGTATTAGATTTAAGCTTTAAGCTGTCATTTAACAAAGATTATGCAGTTTGATTTGAACAATTAAGCATCTCAGAAGAGGATGGTATATGCCATCTATTCTCAATGATTGCTATACTTATGATCATAGAAACTTAATTATCACTCATGCTACAGCAACTGCCAAGCAGCACATGTTTGGTGAAGTTGAAACATAAAGCTACCTTCTTTTTGTAAGGGCATCACTGTTTTCAATGTTGAGTCGGCATTGCCCATTTGCTTCTTATGATAATAAATAGTGGTTGGTGGGTTTCCACTTTCAATGATTATAAAGAAGTGTCTATTTCCCTTTTTCATTGCCATAACAGTTCATACATTATATGCTGTCTCTGATTCGGTGATTGCTCATTTCTTTTTACTAAGGGTTTTGTAGGATTTATCTGCTAGCGTTCACGTTTTGAACCCCTTTTGTGATCTGCAGGCAGTGATACCATTAATTCGACAGCTGTTGCTCACCCCTTGCACGCACGGCTTTCATGCTTTATGGATTTTTTTGCTGTTTACAGCATGTTAAATTTGAGTCCAAGAGCTAACTTGACAAAGCTTTTGGAGGAAGGGCAGCAGTTATGCTCTAGATCATGGGCTAACTCGAGTAGAATTTCCAGAACCCCAAACTATGGTGGACAATATTGCTTCTGGGTTCCTTACATGGCATCACTCATTGAGGATGCTCTGTGTCTTGGTGATAAAGAGATAATATTTGGTCCAGGTGATGTTTCTTGGACGCTTGGGGCTGCATTGGTTGAAGATGAAAAGTTATTTTCGAGAACTACCCAAGCTCATACTAGCATTTCTATCTTTAAGAACATGGAGATCATGTCCTCTCCTGTTCTTCTGTTTGTATTACTTCTATGCCTTCTGTTTATCCTTTATTGGACCAAAATCAAGCTGCCTTTGCCAAGCAAGAAGGTCGCTGCTACTGGGGAATCTTTGCCATCTTATGGTCAGGCAAAACACCGACCGAACTAATTTGTGTGGCTATAGGTGTGCAGAGGTACAATGAGACCAAGTGAAGTGTGTTCCTTTCTGTATTGTTTTTGTACAGCTGCAATTCATTCATTCTTTTAGGTTGAATACAAACACAGCACATGTTAGAAAAGGTTCCGATTGTAAAGACCGAGGTTTGCATGTGCCCCAGCTAGACTAGTCAGCACATTAAGCATTTGAAAAACTATATATCTTGGCACTTGGTTCATGTCATGGCAACCTAATTTTTAGAACAAGTTTTAGATTGCGCTTTGGCCCCAAGCTTGATCAAGATTCTATGTTAGTCACAGAGTTCAAGGACAGTCTTCTGCAGGGTATGTCGTTGTGGATTCACTTTTATGAAGAGGTCCTAATTGTTTTGACAGCGATAAGTTTTTGAAACTCCATACCCCACTAGACCAATACTATACGGATGGCAATAAAGTTCCTTTATGGCAGTTTATGGCAGTGCACACTGCATGTTCTACAAGCATCAGGGCGCTATTCCTTGCAGAGTAGTGTTCTGTGGTACCTACAAAACCAGCGCATTATATGACTTGGCTTAGAAGCAAGATGGAACAACCCCATAATCTTAACTGGTTTTTGTAGCAATAAAGACATAGGGGCTCACTTCAAAGTGAAGCATTTAACTCTTTTGCGTCACTTACTAACGACATGCATTATGAACTCTGAGGTTACTCGGAGGCTCAAGCCTCAAAAGTTCCAAGGACGGTTATCCCGGTATATCGATGTCACTTCAACGTTGATTGTCCGTATTTTCTGACTGTGTGATTATTTCCCTTTTTCCTATTTACCTTAGAAAAATAAAAAGTAATCCAAGTGGTGTCCCACACTGGTCAAAGTAGAAAAATTGATTAAGGGTGTCCCATAGGTTTGGTTGGGTATTTGATGGGCTTGTCTTCTCTCTGTCCCTAAAAAAAAAAAAAAAAAAAAATTTGTTCAGCCATTTTGTATTGTCCCTTTTTTTGGGCGTGATAATTGTTTATTTTGATTGAATCCTTACAAGCCATAATATGCTCTCTATACTGCCTACTATATAAAAGAAATGAAACTGGGAAATAGAGCAACAACATGCTGATCCAGTCGTTTGTTTATGTTCAGTTGCAAAAAAATTCTTCAAATTTGTAGAAAATTTGATAGTAGTGTGAATATTTAAGTAAATTAGAGCTCTTTTTTGAGATTTGTAAAGAATTGATGAAATTTTTTAAAGATATTTGATTGTAGATTTTTTTTTATTATTATAATTTGTAAAAAGTGTAGAGAGATATGATTTGATAGAATTTTTTAATAAAAAGATATTAGAATTTAGTGAAAGAAAATATAGAGATTTTTGATAGAATTTTCTTTTTAAAATGGATTAAAGTTTGCGCGAAAAAGTGTTATAGTTTGTGTTAGAATTTTTTGAGATTAATTTGAATGTTTGGTTGTAAATTTTTTATGTTAAAAAATGTTAATCAAAAAGGTGAATTTCTTTAGCCGCCGAACACGCCCTTTACGTAATTTCCTCCTGAAGAGAAATTAGTAATTACCTGACGGCATGGCAAATAGTTAGAATCATAGACTACTCCAACGATTGTACACAACAAATCTTTTTATTTATGCGCATACAAGTAATGGAGTCAAAGCATCATAAGTTTTACATAATATTACAGATTGCATTTATACATGAAGACGGGGAATTGAAAACGTATTAACATATGTTCCATTAGCTCCCAAGTACAAAGCGCAGGAGCTTGAGCAGTCATGCCCACCAGGGCTACAGTTTAGTATGAAGCAACTCCAGTGGATATACAGCCATCTAATCCAGGTGCCTCAATATCCACCCAAACCTCATTTACGCGCCCAATAATCCTGAATGGAGAATTATACTGTGCAATCGAGTAGGCATAACTACTTCCAGAAGAAGTTGAATTTGCCCACGGAGACCTGCTCAAGCTAATGCTAAGTTTCTCTGCCTCTTTAACAATGTTCCAATCCCTTGCAAATCCAGAGAACGTCCTGACAGCAATGCAGTGACCGGTCCATGCAAATGGTTTCAGGTTCAATTCTGGGAGCGGGAGTGGAGGGCTGGCTTGGAACTTTACGGGCAAGTACAGTCGGACAAAATACGCTGATGAATGCAGCGGGCCAGCTTCCGGGACAATGCTTGTCAAAACAGGAGCTGTCATTGCAATCCGAGAGAAATTCAGATTGGCACCTTGGATGTACTGGAACAACCTGTGAGAGATCAAGCACAATAAATTTCTAGCAAAATGAGGGAGGTCTGAAATTAAGAAAAGAGTGTACTTATAGGCTTTATGAACATTTTCATGATATTGTAGATACTGTGTAAGAATAAATCTATGTTCTCTATTGATGTACAACAAGTTCCTCCCACTACATCATCTTTTGACACAGTTTCTCTTCAGTTTGAACAGAAATCCGCACAAGGTGTCAATGCTGCTGAAGAAGGTTGCATGTTGCACTGATGGTGATATTGGTGAGACCGAGGAAGAGGCTGCTCCCTCCAGCCTTTGTTCTCCTGGTCATGTAAAGAGGCACCATGAAAACCAAAAGCCAATAGTCCACTGGTCGTCATTTAAATAGGCTGTTATCGCAGTCGTTTTGTCTCCTCTGGACCACACTTAAAACCATCTCTAGATGGCTTACTTTGTTTCAGATATCTAAACTTGAGGTTTAGAAATGCATTGCTCGTTGCTTCCCACATTTCCATTCCAAAACTTAGATGTTCCTGAGGTTGATTTGCACCTGGTTTTTTTGAACACGTTGCAAGGAAAGATAAAAGGACGCCAAATGAAGAAAGGAACAACCTACGGCTAACATAATTCTCGATAGCTACAGCCTCATGAGTCACCAAATCATGTAATCGAAAATAATCCTCCAAAGTATCCCCAAAACATCCATCTGAAACTGAAATACAGCTCAGTTTGTACTCTTTCTGAGCCTGCTTATTTATCAAACTGCAGTTCCTAAATCCTTACACAGCTTCTGCACTTGTAAGGATTCCCTATCAAGTTTCAAGAACCAAGAGAAAATCCGACCAAACTACTGACGGTGATAGAGCATCACATGCTAAAAGATTGTGAACTTGAATTTAATATAACATGTAAGGAGACACATCATCTCATCCAATCAACTATAAACACAATACACGAAAACCCACAACAATCTTTGTTTCTTTTTCGCTAGCAAATTATTTTACACCTACTTGTTCGGCTCCTGAGAAAATCGAGTCCAAAAAATGAAAACTAAATCTCCAATTACAATTTACATAATTTATATTTTAGCGGGTCCCCTGGAATTTAAACCTTAGTTCAGATTCAGAAGAGAAACCAAGGCCCCAGTCAAACTCTTTCCATTGTCCCATAATTTTTCTTCAACCAAACAGAAATCAGAAAACTATAACCTCGATTAAATCAATCTAACTTATAAATTCAACTGACCATACCCTTTGTCGAAAACAGAGTACTAGTACTACAGAAAAAGAAGATCAAAACAAAACCCCAAGATTCTTCTTCCTATTTTCCCACACACTTAAATAGCAACCAAACAAAGAGGGCTAAAGTATGCACCTATGGAAACCAAGCCTGGTGGCCTTGACGAAGGATATATCTTTAACGGGAGCAGACATCCAGGCGGCCTCTCTGTAAAGCCTGATCTCGAAGTCCGATTCCGAGTGCACCACCGTGTACTGTGGCGATTGATCAAACTACACAGAAATCAGCTCAAAATTAAACAAATAATTTATATCAGCTCTGGGTCCCCCGGAATTTAAACCCTCTCTCAGTGGTACATCACAGGAGTGTGGTCCTGTCAAATCGTTTCCTTAATTCAAATTAATCGATTTATTTAATATTGTACTTCGGATGTTTTAATAGCAACCAAACAAAGAGGGCTAAAGTATGCACCTATGGAAACCAAGCCTGGTGGCCTTGACGAAGGATATATCTTTAACGGGAGCAGACATCCAGGCGGCCTCTCTGTAAAGCCTGATCTCGAAGTCCGATTCCGAGTGCACCACCGTGTACTGTGGCGATTCGATCGCGTTGCACAGACCCAGAAAACCCAAACAAAGCGCGAGTATCAGCTCTGACTTCCCCATCTCTCCCTCTCTCTATGGTACAACACGGAGTGTGGTCTCTGATTTTTTATCAGCTCAAGCAAGCGACCTTTCTTGACTTCGGATGTTCTATACTTTTTTTTCCTAAATCGGATGTTCTATACTTGGCTCCTGCACGTTTGAAGCGCTTTTGTCCTGTCATGTGCAGGTTCGTTTTTTGCCTCAAGATAAACGAGGAAAAGATGGCTGGTTGCAATTTGAGTTTTGGTTTGACTGTTAGGACGGAAAATAATATTGCATGTACAAGTATAAAACAAATATTTAAAAACTAGTAGAAAATAAAAATGGCGTAAGAGTGCCTCCCACCTCGTTAAGTAGGTGTACATAGGGCAGGTCTGTTTAATGATTTTGAAAATATTTTTGTTATTTCAAATCGTTTCTTAATTCAAATATGATTTCATATTAAAATAAATCTTTAATAACAAAATTATATGTAATCATTAGCTTTCAGTTTCTGTGAGAGATAACTTAAAAATTAAAAATAACTATTCTCACAAAAATTTTTCTTTTCAACCATTCGTTTTCACTTGCATCTTCGGAAGGCTATTTTTTTTTTTTTTTTAAATTTATTAATCATTACAAAAATATATTTTTAAAAATTCAAACATAGTTATGTCTAACATTTAAAATATATTATCTCAATATTAAAAGATGAACCTAAGAACAAAAAAAAAAAATCCATTGGCGTTCGAACTTTCTTCTCATTTCAAAGCCTATCAAGTAGGTGTACATAGGGCAGGTCTATTTATGAATATTGGGATTCCAAGGAATGAATTGATCGGTTCTTTTGTTCGTGTCCTGGTGTATTAAGATTTGGGGTCGAAGATAGGTTAAAGCCTCTGCTTCTTGAGTTCGGAGATATGGGGTTTGGGGAGGATTTAGTTAGGAAAGAGATTGTTAGGGAACCCAAAATTCTTAGTATGGAATTAGGGGAACTTTCACAGTGTTTGGAGTTGCTGAAGACTTTGAAATGCCGGGAGCCGATCAAGGAGAATATTTTTATTGAAGGAGCATTTAGAGTTGGGTTTCAAGTAAAAGTAAGAGTTGACTGCTTATGCAAACTTGGGTTGATTCGTAGAGAAGCTTTTAAGGTGTTATGGAAAGAGCCAAGGCTCTGATTCTATATGAGATGAGATAGAGGACATTGAGAAGAAGATCGAGTTTTTGGTGCATAGGATGAAATTCGATGTTGGTCGCTTGGTTGATGTTCACGAGTATCTGGGTGTAAATTTTGATAAACAGATTGTTCCTCGGTACAATGTGTCCTGCAATGACTACCCCTGCGTGAAGTGAAGCTTTAGGTTCTTGTTGGGATTTCAATTTGGGGATTAGGTTAGGTTTTGGGGATTTTTCTATTTCGTGGGTCTCATGGGCAGCAGTAGAAATTTACAGCTTTGCCCATTAATTTTACAGACGTGACTTTTAATTTTAACGACATGGCTTTTTTTGTGGTTTTGCGGAAAATGAAAAAAAATAGGGGACACATGTCGCTATTTCATCGCACTTGAGGTGGACTCCGTCTGCAACGTTCGAATTCTCCGTTAAAGCTCTGGGCCTGACTTGACGGATGAACTGGATGCAAAATGTGAAAGAGCCCAGGGATTAGTGTGGAACGAATTGAACCCTGAGGACCAAATTGGGAAAACGTTAAACCCCAGGGATCAATAGGAATATTAAGCCAAAATTTTAACACAAAAAAAAATTAAATGTAATCTCTCTCTCTATCAGATTATTACTACTTTTACTATAATAAATATAAAAAATCATCTCTCTCTTCACTTTTTCACCAAATTCAATACCCTTAAATTTTAATCTCCCTAAAATTTTGACTCTCAAACACAACCCAGTCCATTAATACAAAAACAATAAGAGAGAGGATATATTAGCCCAATAGATTATCAGCCCGTGACATATCTTGGGTTGGAAGGAATAATGCCTCATAAGTCCAGCTTGAAAGACGATAAATTGATTCTGCTCGAAAGATTTATGGAGCACAGAATTGAAAAAATAAAACAATTTAATCACTGGAAAAAAGAAGAAGTGTTTCTTGATCCAATCCGAGGTCGCAACCAAACTCACCCCCATATTTCTCACTAATTACTCAACCTCTAGTTCAAAACTAGTTCAATCTCTTTTTTTATGCCACCTTGATTTTCGATAATGTTGAATTAGACAAAATTTGTTTTTCACTTGACTTGTCTTTGTCCTACGTGTCCACTTCAACTTTTTCTTTCAAAATTAAATTGATTTTTGCTTGCACATCAATATATGATCTTCCAAACCCACTAATTGCCACATCTTTTTTCATAACTATCGCCAATTCTAGACCAACATCAATCTCCGCCAATTAAATAGTATGTGGATGTCAGAATGTTTTTTTTAAGATTTTGATGAAATTATGAATATTTAGGTGGTGTTAAAGATAAGAAAGAATTGTTAAAAATGATTGATGTGTATAAAAAAGGTAATAAAGTGCTGTATTAAAATACGTATGTGTTATGATGTTTGGATTGTAAAAATAAAAGTAGGATACAAATCCTAAAAAAAACATAAAAACGAACATCACCCAGATCTTTCAAAACAACAAAACTTTGCACAAATAAGCTACTATTTCTCACATCTTTTCCCACAACTATTGTCAATTCTAAACCCAATCTTTCAAAACAGCAAAACTTGGCACGAATAAGCCTTCGTGGTGGTTTTCAAATATCAAACCGAGACTAAATTCTCTCCCATGAACAGCCAGTCCGTAATTCTCAAACTCCCATAAGATGGAATCTAATTATATTGTATTCTGTCCTTGGTCTAGAGAGCTTCCAATACAAGTCTCAAGCGTCAATAAGTATGCACAGCCGCCTAATGGGTCTAGATCTAGAAGAAAATCCACTGCTGAACCAAATTTTTGTGGAGAAAACAACGAAATTATAGATATCTTACATCAGTTGTGCTCGAATCACTGATTTGAAAATTGTTTGGCTATGTTTGGTTTGGTTTTAAATTTTTTTTTTTTTTATATTTGTTTTTGTTGGAGGTAGTGTAGATTCTTTAAATTGGTGAAAAGTTTGTTAAAAGTTATTAGAATTTGTAAAAAATATGTTAAAAATTATTCAAAAAAATTTTGAAGTTTGTAAAAAAGTATTATAATTGATAAAAAAGTGATTGTGAAAAATTTTTAAAAATTTTTTAAGAGTTAACTAAACATAGCCTTCGATGGCTTAGAGGATGGAGGAACAAAGATGAGTCTCCTTTCGAGACGCATAGAGAGCAAGATTAGGAGAGTACCGAGATAAAATTTTTGAGAGAGTAAAAAAGGAAATTGACAATGGCAGAAGATGCGAGAATTGAGAGCCTTCAAGAGAGAGGGAGAGTGGGGATTGTTGAGTGAGAGACTGAGAGAGGTAGGTTGGGAAAGAAGATTCACTAGTTTTAGAAAGTAAACTACGTTGAAGAAAGATGAGCTATGATTGATATCAAAAAATAAATAGAGCTTAATTGAAAATAGAGATAATACTTTGCATAAATATCTATTTTTTTCTCAAAATTACAATTTTACCCTAATAAAATGGTCACGGGCAAAAAAAATAATAAGGATAAAATTGTCATTTCGCGCCCCAAAAATCATTTTCCATCCAAATTAAAATGTCTAAAATCAATAATTGGTAGATGACAAAAATAATAGATAAGGTGGTGTTTGGGAGCCAAAATTTTAAGACCCAGCTTCCAAAATTTCTACTCCTTCCCAAAAATCAAAAAATAAATAAATATAAAAAATTCATTTAAATAATTTTTCTTTTTTTTTTCATCAACTCTAACACCCTCGAACATTTTAAACATCAAAACATTTTCACAGTCAAACACCACCAATATATCAACATCGTCATAGTTAGAAAATGTAAAGCATATTTAACACTTGAAAATACAAGGGAGCGAAAAGTTTCTATTATTGAGTTGACTCTTCCATCATTAAGAGGACAGTTCCACAAACGGACTGAGCAATTCATCCAACATCATATTCGCAATGGAATTTTTCTCACGAAGTTCTGAGAATCAAAATCCCCAATTTAACGGGTTAAGAAACAGTATATTTCAGGAAAACTTCATCCAACTTGAAAATTGCAACAAATAGTTTGATTATAATATCAGTAAGACGCCATTCTGTGGTACAATGATGTCTCTTCCTACCACGTATACAGGCTTGGGACTTGAGAATCGCCACTTGCACAAAAGTGGCAGGACCTTCTTCAAATATCCTTATTCAAGCCAACAACTAGGCAAAATTTGCTATTTCGATTTCCCCCTGGAAACTGCTTTGGCTAATGATCCTTTTTTATTAAACTCAACTTCAATGGCGTTGGGCACTCTTACAGCTCATGGACTTCGCTTCATCCCTGGAGTAATATCGCACAGCAAATGCCACAACAACAAAATCTAACGAGAATGCTATCTTTCTTCTAGCCACCAGTCCACAAGAACGGTTCTTCGACACTATCTGTCTCAAATAAGCCATTTCAGTCTCTAAAAGTAGCTGGCAGTGTCCCTTCTGTAAAATATTCTTTCCTCAGTGTCTCCACGGAGCAAAATCTTACCTGCAAGAACAAATATGTACATGCGATCACATGACAAATAGACAAACATGGGCATAAGTGCAGAAAGGCTGAAAAACACTTAAAGAGTTGTTAAACCCACAGCCAAAAGGGCGGTCTTATGGTAACCTCAAGAATTAAATATAAGCTGCTGGCGAATGTAGTATCTGACTTTGTAATGCAGCATGGGAGTTCCCCTTTTGGGCATTGACTATATCTTCTGCACTTAAAGATTGTCCTTGGAAACAACAAATGCACAAGTAGCATGGTGAGTCCATACCAGTGAAGCATAGGATTTCAACAAGGGCCTGGCAAGCTGCCAAATTGGCTGAAACACAAATGGAGCTTCCACAAAGAGGACTTGGCCCAACCGCTTCGGATAATATTTGTAAAATACATCAAACTGTCAGGAAAAAAGATCAACAAATCAAACCGAAGGCTCATATACTACATCATGTAATTATGCCATTGTCGTAAAAGATATACACACATATGTATGTATATACACAACCCCCACACCTCTAGATGTATCTCTGCAAAGTACGGACAAAACTTACTTGAGGATACGTGATTTCAGGTTAAAAAGCCAAACAACAAGTGATGGTTTCCTTTCAATTTAAACAGTCAATCTGATCAATCATCTATTTGCCAGCAAAAAGCAACAGCATCGAGCAGTAGCAATTGTACGAGTACAAGGACAGTTCACAGAACATTGACAATAACTACCAACATAAAGACTGGAAGAAATAGATAGCATGCCATCTCGACCATTGTTCAGAAAAGTACAGAGAATAAATAAAAAGAAATCATCCAATTTTGATGCTAGTTTAGTCCTATATGCTTGATTGACTACAACAAGAGAATCAACACATTTATCCAAGTTCAAATTAGCCATTTAGAACACAATTGGCGGCTGGTGCATAAAACTTACCACAAATGTTATAAACTTAAGATCTGCGTTATCCATACCAAACCCCCGAAGATCAAATATCCCAAGTATTTCTTCTTTCCCAGCTGGGAGCTTACGCAAGGCCTTCTCAATCAAGAACACACAGAGTTTCTCATCTTCTGCAGGTTCCTGCATCCATAAGCACATGGTTAGGGTTAGAAGTTAAAATTCATTCCCAAAAAGCAAATTGATCATCAGCTATATCGAATTGGAGTTTATGATCAAGCAAATTTTGTTCAACCTCAAATACCATAAAGAGACTAGCAAACTATTCATGCAGACAAGAAATCTAGGGTCATCCTAACTTTGCTTTAAAAACAACGATGTGGAATAGACTGAAGACAAAATGCAGGAAGGAGTTCTAAGTGGCTTGAAAATGAGGGGGGTGGGGGGAGGGATAGCCAGTGGGGATTCTTTGACAAACATAGTCTCAAGCACTCTCCTTCTCAAAATTCAATGATGCATCCCATAGGCCACTTATTTCGACAATTACTTCTGTCCTTGAAGTAAGTCAAACATAGAAAGCCTGTTGCATTGTGGATATCAGGACACTCTCAATATCATTGCAAAATATGTGCTTCCTTGTGTATTCTCAGAAATCCACTTCATCAGACCAAAGTAGCATCACAAGATTTGAGACATAGGGGAGGGTGACTAACAGTTCTTTAAGGTAAACATAAAATTGAACATTTCTTTCATAGAAAGCCTAAAATTTACAGATAAAGAGAGTGGTTCTTTAAGTTTTTAACTTACTGCGGGAATATGCTTAGATGCCACCACTATGAGCACTGGTCTGCCATCGACATCAAGAAAATCATGCACATAGGCTTTCCCACTCTGAGCTATGTTTTTCACCGACTCCTCAGACAATTCACGCACCTTGAATTCTTGACGCCATTTCTTGTAGGGGTAGAATGGAAAAGTGTACAAAGCATGAAATTATAAAACATCCTTCATTTTTTAACTCTTTAATCAAACAAATCTTCCAATGTAGACTTCATATTTTTACAAAGAACCATTCATTTCTCTTAAGCAACAACTAGGATGTTTCACAATAGCCTTTCATGGAAAAGACAACGAAATTAAAACAATTTCTGAAAAGAAAAAATAACATCTTCAATGTCTATGAAATTCTTCTCAGTCCCCATCTGTCAATGAATTTTAATTCTAAGCAACTCAGAGTAGTCAAATAAAGTTCAAATCACAACACTTGTGCAAGCACACAGAAATGTATAAATGGTAAGATTAAGAACTGTGCAACAATGTTAAGGATACAATGGCTTTAGTCAATTTTGCCGCAGCATCTTCAACAGAAAACTTCCGGTCCTTCAGAAACCATAGGATCATATCTTCATCATCTCTTCCATTTTTGCCGACAGGAAGACTGGGGTATTCATTTTCAAGCTTCTCTTTTACTTCCAAAACTAGCTGCATATTTAGACACCAAATCCTAAAGTAAAAATTGACCTCCTTAATATAATATGAGAATGCAGAAACAATCAAACAAGATGCTCATCAACATAATACAACCATACTAGTCCAGTTACCCAAAAATGGGCTCCATTTGGTCCTACCCTCCAATTGCTCTCCCAGTCGATAGAACAGAGAAAGTACTCGGTAAATAAAATGGGTTTGTGTTCTGTGCGCTTTTTGCCACCGGCATGTTTAAGCACATATAAACTAAGCTAAATGGTGGTAGTTTTTGTTAATATTATGCTTGATATGTATCTAAAGAAAATGGTTGTATTTTGTTATTACTATCCTCCATTTTTAATGCTTCACTCATAGGTTATTAGGTCATCTTTTTTTAGCAACCAATAGCCTATCATTATTGTGAAATCAAAAGCCTTAAAAACAGAAACAAAAAAAGGGGAAAAAAAGGATCTTTGTATATTCTGAGATATTCGGTATTAGGGGCAAAAGTATGTTCGTAATTCAGGATTCACAATCGAAGTTAGATTCCATCGCTCTGTTTTCCCTACCACCAAATGGAGCAATGGGAACTACAAAATTACAAGTCCTCGGCCAAAGGCATTTTATCACATACCTCATTCTAACACACCCACCCACACACCAAGACATATATATTCTAATTGACCAGGTGCCCATATATCAAAAAAAGAACACTTCCAACTACTAGTGCGCAAAAGAGAATTAGAAGCAGAACCTGGCGTGACTCTTTCTCGTCGAGTACACAGTTCTGGACAGATAGGTTCCGAGTTGGAGTTGCTTTCATGGAAAAATTACTTGGACGGACCAGCGGGTGACGAAGAGTTTGACACAGACGGAGCGCCATTGACAAATGGAAATTCAGTGCTTGAGTGTCGCAGGCGGTCGGTGATAACGATGAGACTTGAGAATGTGATGCCTGACGAAGCCTGTTTAAACGCCTCCAGCAATTTAAAGTGACGGCGTTCTTTTTATCTCTCTCTCCTTATTTTGTCTTATTTTTCTTAATACCCATAATAAGCATTACTCAGGAGTTTAGCAAAAACACACACTAAATTTTCCTTGGCTTATTTGTGATTGGTGAGAATACCAACTCCCTTAGTCCATGATTTTTCAACCCCACTCGTTGGGAACTTACCTACCACTATCGATTAAGATGGAAAACTTGAACGGGAGGAAGAGAATGCTGATTTAAGGAAATTGAAAATTTGCAATAACATAAAAGGAAAGAGAAACAAAATTTGGATTCTTCTAAATAATGTTAACGAGTTTGTTGTTTGATTCCTGGGAAGACCGCAAAAAGAAGAATAAATTTGGGTTCTCAAAAAACCACAACTTGGCTTACAAATGCTGCTTCCTATTCTCATAATTGGCAACTTGGATACATGGTGGTGATAAAAAATTTGGGTTCTCAAAAAACCACAACTTGGCTTACAAATGCTGCTTCCTATTCTCATCTCTAGACAGACCAAATTGGCAACTTGGATACATGGTGGTGATAAAACGGGGAATTGGTAGAAGAGAATTTATACAGTCCATCACAAAAGTCATCACAGCCATTTTCATCCGCTCCTCTCCACATTTTTCTGGGGGAGTTTCTGGTCTACGAAACCAGTTCTTTTTGCTATCACGGCCAAGTATCTGCTTGTTATACGAGCATCTCTAATAAGAGAATAAGAGACAGTTATCAGCGGCAGCAGAGGACCTTCTCTCAATTAGAAGCCATGTGGCATGAACCATTAGAAGCTTCACATGGAGAATTTGTTTTAGATGAGATGTTTCAGTTCCTTTCGTCAATTACAAGCCCTTATAATTCAATTGCAGATCAAGTAAGTGGCGTTTTGCTTGAATCAATAGAAGCTTCATGTCAAACCTAACCTCATATAAGAATGAGCTTCTCTTAGAAAACTACAACATAGGGCAGCTACTGTCTCTTTATAGACTGGATCATGATGTCACCAAGGACCTCATGGTTGGCGAGAACCTTTGTGTTAGAGGTGAACTTCCCCTACTCTTTGTTTCCCCGTGTATATGGTGTGCAATGTTCAAATTACAGCAAGGATATCAATGAGGTGACAAAAGTGAAGAAAAGCATATTGTCTATTTAAAACGATGTCCAGGATAAGTTCCTGGTTCCTTTCAGACACTGAAATTGACAGATGTTTAGAGAGGCTCCAAGAACAGGCTTGCTCTAGGATGGAGGCCACTGTCTTTGAGCGTCATGCTCATCTGATCAACACCAAAAACTTTTCTAGGGAAGCTTGATATCAACCTGTAGTTTCCAACACCCACAAGGCCTAATGAATCTATGTATCTGTATATTGATTGGACTTTGTCTGTGCTTGCAAAGCTCTGCTCTCTTCTTTCACCGTTTGGAAACCGTATCAAAATCTGAGAAATGACAGACACGATTTAATACTACTAACACTACATTTACTCCCAATCCAAATTTTGGTAGCACAAATATTTACCTGGGTAGCTTGGGGATCCTTGCCCCTGTATGCAACTTCTTTGGATTGAGTTTCTCTAGTAATGGCACTCTCTTTGATCTTACCATGCTGTTTTGTACTGTTCCTTAGCTTGTCATAATTTGCTTTACTTGGAGCTTCTACTTGTTTCTGAACTCTCTCCCCAAAAGGTAAGTTCCTCAGTCTTTCCTTTTCCTAAGATGAGCAAGAATGTTGGTTCATTATCAATTTGCAGCCTTATAGTTGTGAGTTGGACCTAGAACATAGACTACCACATAGGAACACACCTTGTCCATCGCCAGAGACGCAAGATATGCTGCATCTTGTTCTTCTCTGAGGTGACGATCGGCTCTTATCTTTTCTTCCAGCTTGGCCCTTCCACTCCCAAAAGCTAACCCTTGCTCCTCCATTGTCCTCTGGAGAACCTCCACCAGCTCAGCTGGGGAAATTGGCCCCTCCATCTAAACTTGGACAAAGCAGGGGAAAATAGTAAATGATAGTTCAAGTCTGATCAGGTGTTCATCAGAAATTCTGCAGTTAGAAGCTGCAGACAGACTGATAAGAGAGTACAATGCGTGTGCGACTGAGCCACTATACGGTACCTAGTATATATATGTTAGCACAAATCTGAAAAAGAGGTTTCATCCCACCTTGCACACACCAACAAATAGTAATCACTAACTGCTGATTGCAGCTTTTCGATGTTTACCTATACTAGTACTACTGATGGCTGCTATTCAATTTTACTACTCCTCGAAAGATAAAAGGAGCATGCATGAACAAAAGCCTCAGATTCCCTTATAGAAATGCAGGATGAATGTAGTCTTGAAGTCCAACTAACCTGCTGCAGCACTGCTATGCTCTCACCAGGAGCAGGAGCTATTACAGCACTGAATGGGAAGCTGGTAGGCCTCAAAGTTGCGGTCATTTGCAGGCCCTCTTCTCTATTTGCCACCGCTCCCCAGCAAACAAAATTAGCATCAAGATATTGTACCACCAGTTCGGAACACAAAGTGTCCCTGCAGAAAGAGGGCGTGAGAGGATGTTCTGGTGAGTGAAGATACATAAACATGAACTTGTGATCATTCTCTGCTAACTTCAGGGCCTCCATGAATCGACAAGCATAGAAGAAGGGATGGTAGGAACCATATTGTTGCTCAAAACTGGCTAGAAATGCCCACTCTTCTGCACCAATGACGGGCTCCTCTGGATGTTGCAGTTGAAAGTTCGATGGTTGGTGATTTCTTCTTCCTCCCATTACTCTCGAAAATCCCCCTATGATGTTCCGGGGAAGGCTTACCATCCGGCGTACAATCCCATTGCAAGAGGCCTCACCTGCTCTCCTGTTCTCCCTCCAAATCGATGACATACTTCTCTACACACTATCCCACAAAGACAACGCTTGCTCTCCTCTTTCAAGAGTGGTTGTGTTCAGTGAGACGATGAGGATGTGGAGACTTTTGTAGAGAAGAAAAGTGAACTGTGTTCGTAAAAAATAAACCATATATTCGACATGTCCGTCAACTTCAGAATTTCGTTATCCTTTCTTAACTTTGAGAACTTAAAGGGAAACAAAGAGCATTAAAAAAGAACGTGAAGATGCCTCTTTCTTTTCGGCTTCTACAGAGCCCAAAGAGGATGCTTTGCTTTCAAGCCAATCCATGGTTACTTCCGGAAGAGATCCATCTACTTGTAGTTGACCATTTAACCTGCTGGATAGGAGGACGGAGGTGATGAATAAAAGGTATTACCACATGATCTTTACCATTTTCCAGAGAAAGCTTAAGCATTCGATGCGATACTTACTATTTGGAAGAATAATATATAAATGAGTAAGGCAGAGAAAGATGTCGACACCATGATTCGATAAATGCTTCTACGGACCATCGATATAACTAGCATAAAGTAACCGGGGAACAGGTACCTGCAGTAGTTGTGCGATTAAGATAGATAAATTGTCTGCAATCAGTGTTTCTGTTTTCATTTATGTGGCAAACTATTTTTTGAGGAATTTTTTTAGGTTCTGAGTAGAGAAATTGTAATGAAAGTGAAAAGTGTTTGGATTGAAAGAAAATGGAACTGAAAACTACAAGTTGTCTGAATTCGAGGTTCAGCTGTCTCCAATAAATACTGATCAATCTCTTCTTTTTTTTTTTTTTGAGAAATTTAGTTATTACTAAATGGGTTTTCATTAGATTTTAAAAATATCTTAAGTGTCTAGAATTGACAAATCACTACTTGGGTTTAAAGGGAGCTTGCTCCATTACATTTATGTACATTTCTAATTGAATTAACCAAGTGGAATGCTAAGTATCAACATATGGTCAAGTGACATGTCACTTGTCTAAAAAATAAAATAAAAATTATAATATATTTTTACCATTTAATATTTTTATTTAATTTATGATTTTTGTAAAGTTTAATTTTTTTAATTTATTGTTATAATTACAATTCTTATTTATTTTTAAGACACCATGTCATGTGATATATATTGACAAGTGACTTATTATGTCGTCAATCAAATTATAAATTTGGATGAAAAGAAAGATAGATTTTGCAAGCATGATCCAAAATCAAACAGTAAAATTGTCAATTTTTTAAAATGAAACATTTTTAAAAATCTCATATAAACCCAAGCAGTGTTGTTAAAATTTCCCCTTCTTTTTTTTTTCTCTCTCTCTCTCTACTGCCTCCTCAATGTCCTCATATGCATTCTCCCCACGATATATTCTACCAACCTCCTATGTTCGCCGAAACAACATAGACAGCTTAACAGGTAGTTGGGTCTTCAGACAACCCGATCCACTTAAGAGAATGCTACTGAATGGGCCCTAAACCAATGCATCCATCACTCACGATCCATCCTAAGGCATTAAACAGGCCCCATAACCCAGATCAGCCCACAAAGGACTTCCTACGCAAGCACGCTATAATGTATATATCAGTTTTAGGACTGTGTTCAAATTCGATAGCGGTGCTGATTATGACAATAATCGTTATTATTATCGGATGAGCTAGTTTTTAAATATTGGTCATTGTTACTACCATCGTTAATTGTGATAACCGACATTTGCTGGTGGCGGTAATAATTCCCGGTTATCGACATTTATATTGGGCATTTTTTGAGCGGCTATGCACTTAGCCTAATAATTTTTTTTCTTTTTTTTTTCTTGGTCCATTGAGCCTATGTCAAAAAAATCTAAATTAATGAAATTAACTAACATTTTAAAAAAATAGTGAGAATCTAAAATTCAAACCAATAAAATTGAAAAATCAATAAACTTAAAGAAAATCTTAACCTATTAGGATAAAAGGACATGAACGAAACCCGGTTTAAATAGCTTTTAGAAACAAGCTGCATGTCATTATTTATTTTTTAGCCAAAAAAACTTAAATTAATATCAAGTAAAAACAGAAAATAATTCCGCAAACCCATTAGCACACCCGGTGTTCCCCTTGCTGACAGGATTTCTATATAAGGAAAAGATACAGTTAAATGTCCAACTTGCATATATAATGTGCATCATGCGGTCAACACAACTCGTGACTAGTCATTAAAACATGTTTTCCAAGCAACATCGTCATTTTCAATAAAACCAATTCTGAAGAGGAAAAAAGAGAGATAAGATATCATACATAGGATATTAGATATTTACACATTTAACAGCTATAAGGCCGAATCTTTTCAGAGTGGAGCAACAACTCAATCTGTAGTTGCATAAAATATGCACAAATAGCTAATATTTTCAAAATTAAAAAAAATTTGCTATAAGTAACTAAACATAACAAACTCTATTAGTTATCTTATATTCTAACTAAATATACGTTTAACTCAATAAGCCACGGCAGAAAGTAGTTTTGCACATATGCTTCTGCACAATTAAATCCAAAATACACATTCCATGAGTTGTTTTGTTCCTGTCCTTTACCCTTAAAAATAAAATAAAATTAAAATCCGATTTTACGGGTACTCGTACTATCAGTGCCAAGGACACTGGACACTGGTAAAACCTCCTAATTTTTCATATTTGGGCTACCAGTACAGGTATCGGTTTAGCCGGGGACTGAGTTTTTTAGTACCGGCGATGGAATAACTGAAAATTTATGGTTCCTGAACAACCCTACTTTATATGCAAGCATTCTCTAATATGACTTTTTTGTGTTCAAATTCAAACAAAAATACAAGTTACAATAAACTCTACCATGTAATAACATGAATCTATAATTTTTTTTAGGGTAAAATTTACTACAAAGTTTCGACATTGTTAGCTAGCAATTTTGAATTAAGCGATCCAAATTTTTTCACCTCAATCTAAGGTAACTGGTCGAGATTCTTAAATCCCACGTACATTTGGGTAGCCGTTAACAATCACAGGCGGGGGGCCTCGTAACTGCACCCTGGGCCCTTTCTCCTGAAACTAACTAACTTAGCCCAACCCACAGCCCACATGATTGGAACGAGGTATTTGGATCATGGAATTCTTTACAAGCACCAGGCCAATGTTTCACGGCCCGAACCGGCCCGTCTGAGAGAAAGGGTCGTGCGCTCGGAACTTGAAGAACAAGAGGAAAACCGTGAAAACTTGCGTAGGACGTTTTAGCTATGTCTCTTTCCAACCGAATGCTTTATACGTGTGAACAGCTCCACGTGCTATTGCAGCATTGCTAGACTTTTGAGCTAAATTTTTTTAAAGTTTTAAAATTAAATTTGGAATGTTTAGTTTGTAAAAAAATTGTAAGATTTTTAAGATTTTGATAAAATTGTGAATATTTATGTAAATTAGAGTTTTATAGTTTTTGTGTAAAAATTAGTGAAAATTTTAAAAATATTTAATTTTTGTTGGAGTTTGTAAAAAGATATAGATAGAGATAATTTGATGTAATTGTTTAATAAAAAGTATTGGAGTTAGGTGAAAAATATGAAAAAAATATTTGTTATAATTTTCTTTGAAAAGTTATTAACATTTGTTTAAAAAATTGTTGGAGATTATATAAAATGTATTAATATTTATGTATAAATTTTTGAGATTTTAAATTATTTTTTAATAAATTTGGTTTACTCCTATTGTTTACTAGAATAACTTTGAGAACAAACGTGCCATAAGAATCTTTGAAGAAGTCCACTGTAGAGTCTTCTAAAGAGTCTCGATCCGTTCCCACCTCCTCACTACTGCGATCGCTCATCAGCTGACAGCTCTACTGTTTCTCTTCCCTCTCGGCCGTAGCAAAGGCCAAAGAGGTAGCCTAAAAAAGCAATTATCCTCAAAGGGTGATTCTCCTGTCGTCACTGGGCCATCTACTCCTCATTCGGACCATTAACGACAGTATTCCACTTCATCAACATTCCCTTTAGATTAGAGTATATATGGCAGAAATTGCCTCGCAGGCCAATATAAACAGGGCAAAATCTGGGTTACATGGACCACAGCTACTGTGCACAATGCTCTTTATTGCTTCCCACCTTCTTGTACGTAGCGGAATTTTGTTGAGCAAGGAAACGGTTCCGTATAGAGCTACTCTAAATAGTTTCATATGTTTGATGAACTTCCCTGTCCTGACGAGAAACCCATCTCCTCAGACTTAAACAGCAACTACTCATCACTGAATGAATGAATCGCCGTTTTCATGAGGTTGCCAACTCCCACTGTTTTCGGGTGTCTGCAGCGTTTGGGCCCTTTGGCGGACTGTGGAGGAAGTTGCTTTAACATTTATTTGGAGCAGAGTGGCACACATATGACCATGTGTTGGAAGCTTCCCCTCAAAAATAGCCTGCAAAAAAAGACAAATACGCATTAAACACACAGTATAGGGACCGCAGAGTCTTCCAGCCTGCCTTGTCCTGTATCATGAGCAGCAGAATAGCTCATATAAGCCCTTGCTCGATTTTCGCTAAAAGTAACATTATTCCCTCAATCTTCAGATGTCTTTAGACCCACCGTCAAAGCCATAATGTCAAAGAAACTAGTAAAGAAAATTAAAACTAAGGAACAACTGGGTTATCAACCTTTGCAAGCAATGTTGGTGCCCATGTGGGAGCGGACCAATTTGAGTTGATTCTAGCTAGCTTGAACCTTGAAGGTGTTCGACTGGTGCTTTCATAAAGTCGCAGAGGGGGTTTCAGCTTTTCTTTCATAAAGATGCTCATGGAAAGAGTGGCATTTTTTTAATCCCAGAAAACAACTTCACATGGAATCCACATCCACAGTTACAGCAGATGATCCATCACCATCTTCAAGGTTCAAAACAGGCACTAACGGGTAGTGGCCTACCTCAAATTTGCATTTATAGTTTCTCAGTGCAACCACTGGTGCAGTGTACCATGCTTGGAAAGCAAGCAGCATCTTGATACTAGTGTCGCGTGCTTGTACCGTAAAGTTATTGTCATGTTGACTTACAAATGGGCTGTCGCATGAAGAACAGAAGGGTTTCACCTTGGAAAAATTAACCGGTTAACATATGTCCAACAGAGAACTGACTAGCTCATAACCTATCTCGGTACGCGGATTTCTTGAAAATTTTCTATTCTAATTGCATTATACGGTATAAATTAGAAAGAAATAAATATAATATATATATCTTATATTATTTGATGACGTTTATGAAAAATTACGGATAATATGACCTTACAATGGAATCCACTTATTATCTATCTCTTTTTGAATTATACCGTGATTGCAGAGGATTCTGGTCCCCCAACTCCTAGAGCAAATGCAGTTTGTGTTATGTTTCAGTTTCAATTTCAGTTTCTGCTTCTTCTTCTTTTTTTTTTTTTTCTCTCTAATCGAGTGTTTAGGTCAATTTATGTGTACCTCGACTAATTCCGCCTGTATAGTTTTTTCGCCCCACACAAATCGAACAATTAAAAGGTCAAAGGCTTTAGAAGTGGCCCCTAAAAAGTTAGTAGCACCTTTGAAATTTTGAACTTAAAACCTTAAAAGGAGCAAACCATCAAGACCCAACCCTTAACTGAAGTTATGCTTCCCGTTACAGCCAAAACAAGTACTATTTTTCCTTCTCGCAATGCATTTTTCTCATATTAAAGTATGTAACCATATAGTAGTAGAGTATCCACTGTATTTGGTACCTTATTCACTGGATAATCATGTACCTCAGTGTCGTTTTTCTCTTGCTTTCAGGACGTTTTTAGTGACCTACACGATCACTCCCATTACACAGTAATGGAATCTGCTCTGGATGCTCCTGGCTACTATTTTAGACTACAAAGTGCGGACAAAGATGCCATGCCTATAAAGGGAAATTAAAATAACTTCCCCCATATTGAGAATCATCAGGAAGAATATCTTCAAGAGCTACCCCCATTGAAATATTCTTTCACCTATAAATGTGCCGTGGAGAGTGCGATTCTTATCTACTGTACAACTCTACTCTTTCAAAATAATTTCAATGTTTTGGTGCCTTTTCAAAAGCATGGCATGCTTTGGCAGCCTTTTCCCAGCAGTGACACTAAATTAATTTAATGTTCTTAAAATGCTACAAAAATACATTCCTTAACACAACCTTTAAGAAGATAACCTACACTATATTTTGGGTTAAATACAATTTACAGGGAAAAACTTTGATAAAAAAATAAAAAAAAAAGCTTTCTTGGTTTGTGGGGATGGAATCTATACTTTCGGACCAACTTGGCAACTTTAAAGGGAGTATGGTTCCACTGAAAGAACTTAATACTCATTGCCAGTTGTTTGTAGAGAGGAGTGACGCTGCTGTGGACCAAATCAATATATTCCCCAGCAGTACACTTTTATTTGCGGCAGATTTTGTTGAGACAGTGAGTGGGTCTTTTGTGAAAAGAAGAGAAAAATTTAATAGAATGGTGAGCAAAGAGGAGCATTTGGAAGTGGCAAGCACCACTGCCCAGAACCCCAGAAAAGATGATCAGCTTAAGGACCGCCATACCTTTGTGCTACACCACAATCCCAAAAGAATTGCCAGCTTTCTAGATAGGAATATAGTTAACCTAGCTACTAAGCATGATTACTAATCTTATCTGTGGCTTAAATTATTCCCTTTGCTTATGATGCTCCACTCTAATTCGGTATTGTGATTCCTCAGATGAAATAATTTGGGTAGCTTTTAAGTTACACCTCGGAGAAAGGACCGATGCAGAGTTTCATTAGCGAAGATGACAGATCGGTCCCCCCCCCCCCCCCCCCCCTACCTCTTTCAAATAAATGGCCACTTCATCACCAAGTAACCAAGATAATCCGCAGCAAGTCCTGTGTATCTGGATGGAACGGACCTGACCAAATATTAGGTGGTGTTTGATTGTTTAAATTTTAAGGTGTTAGAATTAGTGAAAAAATAAATAGAGAGATGATTTGAATAAATTTTTTATATTTATTTAGAATGAAAATTAATAATTTTATAAGAAGAATTTTTTTTATATATATAATAATTTTATTCCAAACAAGGTAGTTCACACCCACTCGTACTTAAAAATTTTATAACATGACAAATTTAGGCTATGTCTGAATTGTTTTCAAAAATTTTCCTGAATCACTTTTTCGTTAATTCTAATATTTTTTCAGCAATTTCAATAATTTTTTATAAATTTCAAAAACTTTTAACATATTTTTTATCAATTTTAAAAAATTTACGCCATCTTTTTAAAAAAATATAAACATAAAAAACTATTTTAAGATATAAACAAACATAGCCTTAAATTCTCGCCACACTTATAAGTCTCGCTATTTCTATTGCGGTAAAAAACTAACGAACTCTCATTTCAAAGTCATGGACCTTGCCATTGACCCTAAAAAATCCACAAAGGAAACAAAAAAAATCACTGCTAATTTGACACGTGGGGCCTGCGTGGACAAATGATACTGACAACAATAACATCCAGCGGCTTCAGTGGTCATTTAAGGCACTAGGGCCTACAGCCTGATATACACTTACCAATAATTATTTGACTCCTGTTTCGGGTAGAACAGTATTCGAAATGACATCATAATCAGAAGATTAGTGTATGAAGCAAACAAAATTGAAGATACAGACCACACACTAGCAAACAAGGAAAAAGCACTTTCTCCAAAAATATATATAAAAATAAAAACAAGAAAAAACACTTTCAAGGAGGATATTAATATTACAAAGGATGGTGCTTAATGGTATTAGATTTTGTCTGAGATTTAGGAATAATGATTGGCGAAGGTACGGAGTTTGGTAAGTCTATTTTGTTTTGATAGTCTCGTATTATTTGAAATCTCAAATTTAAGTAGTAAGAATTTGGACATAATTCAATGATGATTTACTTGTAATGGGTTTTTTTTTTTAATTTTAAAAAAGAAAGAGCATATTAATATTTTAACAGAGAAGCACATGGTGCAGAATTTTCTTCGGGTTACTAATTTGGTCTTGCACAAAATCATTTCATAGACCTTTTGATAATCAACAAATTCATACTAATGGTCAAAAGAAATTGCACCCATGGGAATGCAAGGAATTTATTCAGCATCATCATGGCTTATGGGACACGATGATTGGAATGGCCCACCATATGTTCAATTATGTCTACTTTTTCTCCCCTTCTCAGTGGTCACACAGCTCCGTGGAATCCTTTTTCTTGACTGCAATTCTGCAGAATAAACGTAGAATGAAAGAAGCAACACCAACGCGGTTGTCCCTTCTTCCTCCACAGAAGAGGAAGTGTTACAGGGTGGCACCCAAAACGATTGTTGCAGGCGTTTTAACAGAGCAAAGCTTTATAGTAGACATATCTGAAAACCAAGACTTCATTCCACTCTGTTGGAAACCTTTGATTCAGAAACTGAAACCAGAATAACAAATGAAAGACAAGAAAAGAAAAAGGACAAAATGGTAACCCAGAATGAAGGGTGATACGCTGTATTCAAAATCAGGGAAAAGAACAAAAGAGATTCCGCACTAACTGGCCTAAATCCAAACGTAAGTTCATCCCTCAAGTCTTTGTATTCAAAGCAGAAACAACTGTCTCTCTCTCTCTCTCTGTGTATCAAAGTTTTGGGGAAAATTAAAAAACTCTTTTGACCACTGGCTGTTGTGGGTTAGACTTCGAAAAGGACAACCCCACCCATCCAGGTCTATTTTAATTTGCTCGTGCTTGAAATTTCTTGGGTGTCAGAATACAATACCGAGACACTACAGTCTCTTTATAAGAGAGAGAGAGAGAGGGGGAGAGAGGGGAGGTGTTATTTATAATTTATATGTTGAAACTGAGGAAGGGAGCACAAACTTGGGGTTTTCCTTGAATGCCTCTTCTGTTTTGTATGGACATGAGGAGAGATTCAGTTCCATGGACAAAACAGAGGAATGAACCATGTTCTGGATTTCTTCACACCACAGGACAACGCCAATGCGTACGAGCACAAATTGTTGCACCACAACAAACACTAGCACAAGAACGTTCCTCAAACCTTGCTTCACCTGCCTCCCGCAATAACCATCCGGTCATTCCCATGCTGCTTATTGCTTCCCTCCTTGTAGCTTCCTTGCTTAGCCCTGTCCTATCACTTCCCATTGTGTCAGATTCCGGTCTCTCTCCACCGGCCAACCAAACTTTTCACCCAGGTAAAGAGTTGCACAGGCTGAAGAGGGTCAGAACATATCTCAGGAAGATCAACAAGCCCGCTGTGAAGACAATTCAGGCATATAACTTTGTGTTTCTTGGTGTTCTCTATGGATCAATTACGTGTATTTATTGGGTTTCAAGGCTTACCGATCTGGATTCTGGTTTTTGCTGCAGAGCCCCGATGGTGATATTATAGACTGTGTGCTATCTTATCTCCAACCAGCCTTTGACCATCCTGAGCTTAGAGGACAAAAACCACTGGTAAATTTGCATTTTTTTGTATATGATTCTCTTTCCATCTAGATTGCAGAAACTCAACGCAATCCAAACAAGGAGAATTTTCCAACGGCATAGAGACTGTTTCTTTTGTATTATTATTGATAATTTGAGATAATAAAAGACTTCAGTTCTACAGGACCCACCGGAGAGGCCAAAAGGCCATAACACTACAGGCGCGATGGCAGAGAGCTTTCAGCTATGGGCAGAATCCGGTGAATCATGCCCGGAGGGAACTGTTCCAATTAGACGAACCACGGAAAAAGATGTTTTGAGAGCAAGTTCTATTGGAAGATATGGAAGAAAACCAACAAGACGTGTGAGGAGAGACTCTACAGCGAGCGGTCATGAGGTTAGTAGAATTATAGAGAAGAAAGTAGACATTGCTTATTCACAGGTTTGGAGAAAAGAATAAAACTTTGGTGAATGGAAATGGAAACTGGATTCCATAAATGTGCCCTGGGAAGTCGTTTCCATTAGTTCTTGAGAGAAATCTTCAATATTCCAGTTATGATTTCCATCATTTGAAAGTTAAATCTGCTCTGTTTTTTTAGTTCTCTCATTCCTAGAACTCCTGCACCACAAGGGCTAATTCCAGGAAGAAGTTCATTTTCTTTTCTACATTTTCACCGCAATCAAACAGCCATCTTAGAAAATATGTCCAAGGAGCAGGCAATGAAGACATCCTAAAGTGGAAATGGTGACTTCGAGTTACAGGGGACTCGGTATTAAGTAGTGTTGAATTCATAAGTCGAGGAACTGTAATTTACTAGTCTTTATAACTCGTCGGTGCTAATCTACTTTCTGTTCAAACTCCCCTGCAAATAAGTTCATCGACTCCAAACATTCCGTATTCTGCTCAAGTTTTTTCTCTATATTGCGTATGTGTAGGTTTCAGAGTCCGAGGACTGATTACTCTTTTATTGCAGCACGCCGTTCTGTTTGCAAACGGAGATCAATATTATGGAGCAAAGGCCAGCTTAAACGTGTGGTCGCCCCTCGTAATTGATCAATATGAATTCAGCTTGTCGCAAATATGGGTCATTTCTGGTTCCTTTGGCAATGATTTAAATACCATTGAAGCTGGTTGGCAGGCAAGTCCATCCTTGTCTACTGCTATAACTATTCTTTCTGAACAGTACATAAAAACAGACTCAAAAGTAATATTATAGAAACTTTCCCAACAAGTATCATGCAGATATGTCGACTGTTAGACGCAGAAATTTGGATTATTTTTTCAGTGATGAACAAATGGCTGGGGATTGTATAGGTCTGTTCTTAATGTAGGATGTTGTAGCTTCAAACCTGTGGCTTTGAGCCTCACGATATTATACTAACCGATCGGTATTTTGACTGGTAGCTCTATAGGTTTCACACTGGCACGTACAGTCAAACATTTCCTCTTGGGTTTAATGAGATATTGTAATCTTATTTCTTCAGGTTAGCCCTGAACAATATGGAGACAACAATCCAAGGTTCTTCACTTACTGGACGGTAAGTACACCACCGCTTTTCTCCTCTTGAATACTAGAAGATTACAGGAGTTCTAATTGACATTTGATTCAAATCACAGACTGATGCATACCAAGCAACTGGATGCTACAACTTACTCTGCTCAGGCTTCGTTCAAACTAACAACAGGGTTGCCATTGGAGCTGCCATCACTCCAAGGTCCTCCTACAATGGTAGACAATTCGATATTGGCTTAATGGTTTGGAAGGTAACTATTAGTTGACGTATGATCAGTTAACAAAGAACAGGACTAAATCACAATAACGACAGTTCTATTTGTCATTTTGGGGTTTACTGTTGGTTGGTAAACTTCATACTTGTCTTCTTTTGACAGAACCCTTAAGAACAATTGGGATCCAAAATTCTGTGACCTACACTGTTTACACAAATCACACAAACTTAGAAACAAAACACCTTTCTTGATGTAACTCTGTCGGAAATTTCCCCTTTTCATATTATTAAACGAGATAAGATTCTCTTCTTTCAAGTTCCTTTTAAAAAGACTTCCTTGATGCTTCTACTTTTCCGCTGTCTTCTTTAGTAAAGCATTCACTATTAAATAATATTTTAAGTCTTCATATGTAAGTCCACAAACAGATACATATCTATTGGCTTCACTCCCACCAGCTTTGATGGCTTGAAGACTGCAGTTTTCTTTTTACATTTTCTCTAATCTTCGTCTTTATTGTTGTGACTCCTTTGCCTTCCTATGTAATTAGTACTAGATAATAAGACAATTAGATTTGACCGATAGGGTAGAAATCATTATGTTTGCCCCAATACCGTCAAAATTTGCGAGAAATGAGAATACATATTCATTATATATCCAAAATCAATCAAAACGTTGCTAAAGTGTTATTGCTTTTGTCTAGGATCCTAAGCATGGACACTGGTGGCTCGAATTCGGATCCGGCCTGCTGGTTGGATATTGGCCAGCATTCCTGTTTAGTCATTTAAGAACTCATGCTAGCATGATACAATTCGGAGGAGAGGTTGTAAATTCTCGATCATCAGGTTTTCACACATCCACTCAAATGGGTAGTGGCCATTTTGCAGAAGAAGGTTTTGGAAAAGCGTCCTATTTCAGGAATTTGCAAGTGGTTGACTGGGATAATAACTTGCTTCCTCTGACAAACCTTCATCTCTTGGCTGATCATCCAAGTTGTTATGACATAAGGCAAGGCAAAAATAACGTATGGGGAACTTACTTCTATTATGGAGGTCCTGGAAGGAATGTAAGATGTCCATGAAGAAAATGGCATAGGATAGAGTGTAGCCTAGTTCTGTTTTTTTCCTTGATTGTTTTCTGTTAATTCTGTTTTTTTTTTCTTCTTTTAATTAATATGGGGTTGCATATTAGGCCTTAACATAGTTTGGGTGTCATAAAAATTTTCTCACAGAATTCCATTTTTTACTGATGGGTTACCGATAATTCATCCCGCCTTCGGGATTATGTAAATTGTAATACAGATTGTCAATAAAAATGAGTTGTGCTCTCTGTTCTTTTACCGTTTCTTCCAACTGAATTAATATAAAAAAAGACTGGAAATCATGGTCAACAAGATTAAGAAATAACTGGGCTGCAACTTGCAAGCTCGTGCTGTGTGCATATATTATAGGATTCCGTCCCCTAAACCTCTACAGATTTTGTCTTTCCTTCTTTCTTTCAACGGAAATGAAAAACAGAACCACAGTTCAAGAAAGTAAAGGTGGTTTGAGATCCCTGCTCAATCTTTGTTACAACAAGGGGGAGTTGGTGTACGAGAATGTTTTAGGTAAAAGGGTAAGAAGCAGTAAAGATCCACTGAAGAGGTGGTGAATGTCTCTGATAACAGGTGACTAGGTTTAGAGTTGCCAGCAGCTCTTGCTTCAGCCACCGTCGAGTCCTATGGTGGGACCTGTACAGGCTACTGCATTTAAAAAACCAGATCCAACTTCACAAATCGTTCCGCGTTGGAAGGGCCAATCCAAGTGTTATTTTATTGGTAATAGGCCCTTTATAAAATGGGTTTTGCATGTGCCCAGGAAGCAAAATTCTGCACTTACCTGGCTGATCAAGCCATGTACTGGTGCTGAATTAATCAATTGCGTGATTACGACAATAATCTTAGTGACCGGAATAGAAGGACTGGCGGAAGAAACTTGGATTTTGAGATAAAACCAATCCAATGCCAATTATTTATTTTAGAAAATCCAATGCCAATTAACTAACATGCAATCTCCCGAACCAAGCTTGTGCTTTCCAACATATTGACCTGGGAGTTTCGAGAATTCATTGAATACTAACAAGGGAAGCATAGTCTACAGTACCACTTTGTCTCTTTCAGTTTGTTGAAGAAACCACAGCCCTTTCCAGTTTCACCTCTGAGCCAGATGTCCTAATATTAAGAAGTCAACACAACCACTTTCAACCTATCTCAGCTCATCCTTTAGATCATCCCCAGCTGAGAAAATAAAATAAATAATATCTGGGGAAACATCATAATAGGCCCTAAATCTTTGGGCAAAAATCAATCAACTTTTTTCTCAACTTCCAAAATGTTTTATTATGCTTAAAAATAATTAAATTGTTGCCTTTCGTTTGATTTGATCCATACAGAAGGTGATATAAATTGATCGAAATGCTCCTCCAAGATAAATTTTGTTAAAAAATAAATAAATATTTAAGAAATAAATATAAATATATTAATGAAATAGAGTTTCAATATTTTTTTAAAAAAATATTACTTTTTATTTATATATAATTTTTTTAATTTATTTTTTAATAAATTTGTAATATTTTTAGTTATTTTATCTTGGAGAGACATTTCAATTATTTTGCATGTAATTTCATGGTCAAATTAAACTGAAGTCAATGATTGATTGTTTTTGAAAAATATGAGACAAAATAAAACATTTTGAAACTTGCCTACGGCTAATTAATTTTTGTAATTTTTGCCCATAAATACATGGCATATTGTGATGTTCCCCTAATATTATAAAATCCTCGTATGCTTTGATCATGGTCAGTAATCTAATAGGGAGGCTAAGAGCAGTCGTCATCTTTTACAGTTTAATCTTGGTTCAGTATGAAGCTAAAACCAAACCCAACCCCTCCATCAAATGGGAGCCAGGGCCCAGGACGTTTTAGAGAAGTAGCCTAATCCAGAAAGAACAGTCCATATGTGGGTGTATGCAGGGAATATTTCGGACGAGTTTGCAGACGCATCCGAATCATGTTTGGTTAGGGTCATGAAATTGTCAGTCAGCATGAAAGACCTGGATACTGACGCTGAAACAAACAGTGTAACAGACTTTGTAGGACAGAACCTGGAAAAGAAAAAGCAAAAGGTGGGGTGTCTTTTGCGTGGGTGGGGAAGGGGAAGGACGGAGGAGGGAAGGGGCCGGTGCACTGTTTCAAAAACTCCAAACACAAGCAGGGCTTCGCACTTTATGGGGGTTGATGAAACAATTTGGCTTTCGCTGAATTCACATTCCAACGTTGGCTTAAGCCGCGGACTTGACTGATTAAATCATCCCGAACATGAACATCTTGAATTCAGAAGAAATCAGAAATAATTGAATCTTGAAGAGAAAGTTTCCTTTTATTATTCATCAACAACAGTTAAAATAATTGCAGCCTGGGTTACACCAGTTTGGCTTCTCATGCAGCTTGTTCACCAAAGGAACTATGAAACAACCAATGAACGCTCACCAAGCCCAGTGCTTTGCATCCCAGCGCTTTACAGTCAATATTGTTGCCGTAAGAATCTCCCTTCACAGTATAATCACGAAAAGTGCGCCTTCATAATTTTGGGAAACGGTACGGCAGGTTCCCCTTGAAGTGGAATGTTACAGCCATAAAACAATCCTCGTTGACCATCTAGGCAGCATCCCGCTCAGATGGCAAAACAATTTCTTTGACATTAGGCACTCCGAGTTCTGCAACGGCATCGTCAATAAATCTAACCAGATCTTGGGCAGTAAAAACCTGAGAGCCATAAGTTCTTATAGAATTCAATTCCATAAAATCATCCCCCAAATCTTTCTTTATATCAAAAGAACAACTCTGTAGCGTGCGTATCATCCCATATACTTTTTCCAAGCCCATGCACAGATTATGAAAGCTGGGGTCATCTAGAATTTCACTTATATCCAAGAAGAAGCCATTATTTCCTGCCAGACCACCAACAGATTTGATCTTGAATGCAACATTCCGCACAGATCCAAGGTTCAAAGCTAAATGGCGAGCTACTGGGGATGAACTTTGAGCGGAATTTTTGCTCTCTCTACACAAATTGCAGAGTTGGACCAAATTCGCCAAGAAGAAGCGTGTTAAGAAAATGAAGAAATCATAAAAGTTCATGCCTGTAGAAAAAAGAAGCAATCAGTAAAAAATATAAGATTCACATTACCCCAGTACAGAAACTTTCTCCCAGTGTAACTAACAGGAAATGATGTATGTGCAATGGGCACGTTATCGGTTCTGAACTTTAATGTATACAGTCCAGATAATGTAACAGGAACTTTTTCAATATGTTGTCATTTTATCTCCTGATGAAGCAGCCATTCAATTTTCAGCCACAATAGACTCGTATCAAGCATGCCATAGGTGAAAGAATGGGCCTCACTACATTTCAAGTAAATGGGCCCAAGTTGGTCAACACAACCCAAGTATAGCTTCCTGAGTCACTAAATGCCCCCTCAAATGGTGAGCAGTGCTATTGGTAGAGTACTACAGGTCTCCAATGAGAACCCAGAAACCAGTCTTGAATTACACTACAATTTAAGTAGAAGCAAGTACTGGACTACAGGCAGATAATCACAACTTCCATCACAAGGAGCTTACTGCATGACCCTCGTTGTTGATATATGTAGCTATACCAAATTACGAAATCCTCCAATGTTGATACTACACCTGTGTTAGCCGCAAGATTGCGCTGGCAGAGACCTTCAAAATCATCACATATATCCCTGATGTCTTCTATATAATTCTTAGCCTCATTGTAGTCACTCAAGAGCAAATTCCACTGAAGAATGATAAAAATTAATAAACAAACTCAAGTCCAATAAGAATAGGCCCAAGTATAAAGTCTACTACATGAATCTGGTTTGTCCTTACCACCCAAGGAAGGTTGTAGGCATTGAACCAGTTGTGGTTGATTGATATTGTATCTTCCTGAAACCAGTGTGAGACATATTGAGATTCACCTTGTAGAAAACTAATCAGTGGATAATTGCAGCCTTGTAGAAAGTTAACTTGTTCTTTTGCAGAAATAAATGACTGAAAAATGTTAAATAGTTAACTTGGACAGCCTTTTCAGAACTAATTGCATGTTCGCTAAAGATTGCAATTAGAAATTAGAAAATCCCAAATAACATAATACATAATTCACACAACCCGAAAAAGAAAAACAGGAAATTAAGAAGAGAGAAAGATTAAGAGACCAGATTATGAACTTGATGATACCATCCACTGGGCACAAATATAATTTCATTTTGTTCTTGAGTGCATTCCAACCAAATAGCCTGCACAATGAACTTACAACTCATGAACACAAGAGAATGACTAAAGAGAACTTCAAGTTAGTAGAAGATCTAGGTTGGCAAGTTACCTCCTTGAAACCAGGAAATTCCTTTTCACTGACATCATCAAAAATATTATATACAGTGCTTTTCATGTTCCTAAATGGAAATTGGAAAGGCAATATAAATTAACGAGGCCAAAAGTCATGCACTGTTCGAAACTGTTTATAACAAACAAGACTAGCTTTACTTATTATCGTGTATCAACTACCCAAACGAATGAACGTCAACTATAATATTAAATTTTACATATCATTAGCAAAAGAATAAGATGGACCTAAGGCAAAATGGCCAAGTTTTTGCCCCTTCCCACATCAGTGTACACAACCATTAGCATCAATGAGATGTGTCAACACGAACAATTCAGAGAATAGAGCAGTACATTCTTTCAGGTGTAGAAAAATAAGCTCATCAATGTGGTTCTAATGTCAATGGAAGTCCAACATAAGAATATCTCTCTTGCAGGCTCCCCCCCCCCCCCCCCCCCTTCTCTTAGAAAACATAAAATTTGGGAAGGCTTGGCAATCTCATGATGATGAACATTTCTGCTTGCTTTTTCTTTCATCAAGAATATACTAGATAGATCTATATGAATGCAATAAATTACATCCATACCTGTCAAACACAAGATTACAATGAGAAGGAGAGAGAAAAAGCCATTGTTTCCTCCCACAGACATTTGCTGACCAACTATATGACCTGAAAACATCAGCATGAAGAGGAGTCCAAGATCCTGCATGAAAATTTAAATAAGGTAATTGCCCACAGAACACAAATTTGACCAAAAGAAAGGACAACAAATTCTCCAAAGCTCCCTCACGCCCCTTTTTTCCCTTTTCTCCTTCCCCCTCAAAATAAGTAGAACAGAAAATGAAAACTGTAATATAGGTGCTCAAACCTTTTGCTCCCATGTAAACAAAACGATAATCAGAGCAAGTTATTTCATTATTTGCTTGATGAGTGTCAGGATCCTTATGCATACGATAGTTGTCGAGATACAGGTTGAGCCAATCATCACAGAAAAACAACGGAGTTGTGTATGCTAAATATTCTGGGTACTCCTGAACATCAGATTAAGAGAATGAAGGTAACAAATCTGACTACTGAGCCCAAAATAATCTTATATGTATGCCTTAGATGGGACCAAGTGACACACACAAAGCGACACAGCCCTACCAACTGGATTCGTGGAATAACCTTAAAAGAAACAAAAAATTGCCTCAAGGGTTGATTAATATGAATGAGTCATTTTAAAGCTCAAAAGCAGGTTTATGAAATTGCTTATCTGTGATCATGTAATAAGAAGCCTATTAGCAGACTTGAGAAAGAACTAATTATAAATTTCCCATCTTTGTGAGAATACACCATTACACTCCATGCACTAAATCATTGCAGAAGTATGGATATCCAGAAGGATTTTGCAGCTTATTATACTTCCAACTCCACATAGGAAACCCGGCATATTTGAATTTAGCATGCTGACACAGAAACCTGGATGAACCCAGAAAGGAGTAATGCACTTGTTTTCTTAAATTACTTGGTTTAGCAGATGAAAGAAGTTGTTTACATTATATGCCTGTCGCTGCATTAATTTGCTAGAAATTGAGGCACAGAGACAGTTATTAGGACTGTGCCACTTGCAACCATGTTATAGTAACTTTAATATGCAAGTTAACCAAATATTGAATCAAATCCAAGTTCTGTCGAAACAAGTTACAATGGACTGACATCTTACTGGTAGATAGACACTCTTCCACATAGGCATCAAATAAGCAGAAAATTTGACAAAACAAATTGTATCGCACCTTCACAAAATGCCAATCCTTTAAATATAGCACAGGATGGCCATTAAACTGACTTTTTGAAGCATGACTCTGCTCCTGCAAAGAATTCTCCAGCCAATGGTCAACAAACTCCATAACAGACATCTCCACTCTCTTCTGATCTGTGAATTCTCTGGTACCACACTCTGCAACCTATAAGGCACAGAGACAGTTATTAGGACTGTGCCACTTGCAACCATGTTATAGTAACTTTAATATGCAAGTTAACCAAATATTGAATCAAATCCAAGTTCTGTCGAAACAAGTTACAATGGACTGACATCTTACTGGTAGATAGACACTCTTCCACATAGGCATCAAATAAGCAGAAAATTTGACAAAACAAATTGTATCGCACCTTCACAAAATGCCAATCCTTTAAATATAGCACAGGATGGCCATTAAACTGACTTTTTGAAGCATGACTCTGCTCCTGCAAAGAATTCTCCAGCCAATGGTCAACAAACTCCATAACAGACATCTCCACTCTCTTCTGATCTGTGAATTCTCTGGTACCACACTCTGCAACCTATAAGTTCCAAAGCAACAAAGTACGGTCAATGCTGACTAATTTTGATTTGTCAACAGAAAAAGTTGACATGCAGGAATGCGCATTTCTGAGTTGACGCTACAAGAGTTAGACTTTCAACTTCATAAAAACTTCCTCTACAATTTAAAGCTTGACAAGGTTAAACCCTCTCCTCAGTTCTCAGGAACCAAAAAATGACCGAATACCTTTCTCCTTCTTTTCTGTAATCTTATTATTCAGAATCGGTATCTCATAGAAGATTGTCCTCAGTAATAGGAAGGATTCAAAGCGTTCGGTGATCAATATTTTGGTTTATGCTCCACATAGCACTAATCGTTTGCTGCATTATCTCCAGTTCATTGCATTAGACACAAGCACACACACACATGGGGTATGACCACTAGGTACAGAGTCTGGGCTGTATTGTCTCTTGTCATGGTGTCCCGGCACGCATACCCTTTTCAGCAACTTACACAAGCCCTAATATTGAAATTTTCGATTTTGGGGCTTGTGTTAGTTGCTGGATTATGTTCAGGGATTTTGCTCAAGCTCTAAAATTCAAATTTTCTTCAAGGAATATGCTCATGAGTAACGTTAAAAATTCTATTTATTGCTTACTTGAGCTAGCGGGACAAAAAAGAAAGGCACAAGCATCAATAAGTATTACCTGAACTCTGGATTTGCCAAAATGTGTAGAGAAGTATTGGAGATTGGGCTTCCCATCATCACAGACCCAATCTTTACAAGCTTTCCAATCATCCATAAGACCCGTCACCACTACCGGCTGGTTCTTCTCCATATACGTCTTCACAAACTCACTGTAACTCAGTTCTTTCCCGTTCACCTTCCCTATATGTCCGCCAACTCTGATACCCATTTTTTGGGCTAAGCTTCAAATTAAAATTGAATTAATTTGCAAATTCTGTGAGATGTTTAGAAAAACAGCTTCAAGAAAACCTTCGAGCCAGTTCTATCACGCGAATTGCTGTACTCCGTTTCAATGGCACCATTTCTCGCACTGGGCCGGGCTGACTGCCGCCCCCACAGTCTAAAGGCATGTTTGCAGTATTTTAGTAAAATTTTAGGGTAAAATTTTAAAATTCGGTAAAAGATTGGAGAGTAAAAAAAAAAATTAGTAAAAGAAATAAAAAAATTATGTAAAAAAGTAAAAAGAAATTTATAAAAAAAATATAAAAAAAAAAAAGAATTGTAACGATGATAAAATTTTAAAAATTAAAATTTTGATTTGTCCTACCGTAAAAAAAAATATATCATAATTTATATTTTATATTCTTATTTATTATTTTTATTATATTCATTTTATATTTATAAAATGATCCCTGCAAAATAAAAAGTTTATGAAGAAAATTATAATTTTAAAGTTAAAAAATTATTTTTAATTAAAATTTAAGAAAGTATAAAATATTTAAAATTAAATTTTATAAAAAAAATATAAATATAAATATAAGATGTAAAATATATTTAACCGGTAAAAAATTTTGTAAGATGATTTAAAAATTAATGGAAAATCTGTGTACGCCAATACCAAAAATTTCCCAAGACGAATTAAGGTTGGCTTTATCAGCAAGTCGACGACATACCGTTTTCAGACAGTAGAAATAATCAAGAGAGAATACAGCTATAAGCCTATAACCGACTAGGCCGCTCGCGTGGCAACGTTCTAGTCGTCATCTACACGTGGAAACAACTCATTGGAGATGGCTCTGAGTACGGCACTTACAGTACCCGGTACCCGGTAAACCGAACCGCCAAGACGCCCTTCACCTGCTACGTGCTGGTACTGCATCGTCTATTTCGATAAATATCCAAACAAATATCCCTTCTTTACTTCTATCTCGGCCTAGAAGAACTTTTTACTTACCTGTGAATTCTCCAAAATTAGCACTAGACGAAGCAAAGCTCATAGAACGAGAGCGAGAAACCATGGCGGATCCTAGAGCATCTGCCCCAGATCAGGATCAGCCCTCTTCTTCCTCTTCGGTCCCGTACGTGTTTTGCTCTTTTCTTTTAGCGCTCTCCATTCGGAAAATGTAATAGTGTCTCGGCAACGTTCTGTTTTCGTTTATGATGAGACTGTTCTTTCGGAAAATCCTAGAACCCATATTTACTGGCGTAAAGTTCAGTTTTTTTTAGGTGTTGATTGTGTAAACTTTCCACCCAGCCAAATATACTGGGTTTCATAGCAAATTAGTTACCACGTGATTTTTGATGACACGTTCTGCCAGAAAGATAAGAATGTAGAGTTTTTGTCTTCGTAGTTGGAGCAAACGTCGTTTGGTGGTTTGGTAAATTTGGTCTCTGTTTCGGTTGTTCGGAAATGTTCTGGTTGTTGTTATCCTTATTGCTTCATGATTCGAAGCTTTGCAGGGATTCTGGTCTTTCTTTACGCGTTGGTTTTGGGGTTTTCTCGAAGTTGAAACTTTTTTGTGTGTCAACGTCACTATAAAAGACCTTTTCTTATATAGGTTGTGTCAAAACTAAAAACGATAAAGTAGGCTAAGAATACAAAAATCAAACGCCTAAACATAGGCTGATACGACTGAAAATCTATTGTTTGAATTTTGAATTCCCTTTAGAACAGGGCTCTTCAAGTGGCTCTATCATCTTGGGTGACACTTGATCTTCTCCAAGTTTTTGTGTCTGTGTGGGACAAATAGTTGGTTTCTGAGTAGCTTTCTAAAATCCACTAGAAGTGGAAACTAGTTTTTACAAGTGGTGGGATTTTTTGCTAAATAACGACGGTATGATTGTTCGTACTTATATTCAAATTGGCAATGGAAGGTTGGCGTTGGTAAGAAACTAGTCTGCTTCATTCATATCAGTAACTATTCTACGCACCTTTGTAATCTATGGTTTTGTTGCTGTTCAGTGTGTGTATATCATGCATCTCATATGTAGTCCTCTGCTCGCCCCCGCCCCGGGCCTGGGCCTGGGGCTGGGAGTTGCTCTCCCTCTTCATGGATTCATTTCTCTTTAGCCTTTCTGTCAGAATAATCGTTTGATACATTGAAAACAGGAAAAGTAACAAGAAGGATTATTCCACTGCAATTTTGGAACGCAAGAAGTCTCCCAACCGCCTTATTGTGGATGAAGCTATAAATGATGATAATTCTGTGGTCTCGATGCACCCCAACACAATGGAAAAGCTTCAGTTTTTTCGAGGGGACACAATTTTACTCAAGGTGATTTTACCCTCCTATATGGTTACATAACGATGGATTTTTTTTTTCGTAGGAATACATAAAGATCGATTTACTTCTGAGATTATGGGTCATTCCCTTTTTACCTTTTCTGGTGGTATACAGGGAAAGAAGCGAAGAGACACAGTCTGCATTGTTCTTGCTGATGAACAATGTGAAGAGCCAAAAATCAGAATGAACAAAGTTGTTCGAGCAAATCTTAGAGTTCGCCTTGGAGATGTTGTAACCGTCCATCCGTGTCCTGATGTAAAATATGGGAGACGGGTTCACATACTTCCAATTGATGATACAATCGAGGGTGTCACTGGCAACTTGTTTGATGCATATTTGAAGCGTGAGTTTGCTGCTTAAATCTTCGGTCGTTTATCTTCTTATTTTATCGAGGAAGCTTGTATTTTTATGATTGTGTCTGATTGTCTTCCTGTTTCAACAGCATATTTCTTGGAATCTTATCGGCCTTTGAGAAAGGGTGACCTTTTCCTAGTCAGGGGTGGTATGAGAAGTGTGGAATTTAAAGTCATAGAGACTGATCCTGGTGAGTATTGTGTTGTTGCACCAGACACTGAAATCTTCTGCGAGGGAGAACCTATCAAACGTGAGGATGAGGAGAGATTGAATGAAGTAGGATATGATGATGTTGGTGGTGTTAGGAAACAAATGGCTCAGATCCGTGAGCTGGTAGAACTTCCTCTTAGACACCCACAACTCTTCACGTCAATTGGTGTGAAGCCCCCAAAAGGAATACTGCTTTATGGGCCACCTGGGTCTGGAAAAACACTGATTGCAAGAGCTGTAGCCAATGAGACAGGTGCGTTCTTCTTCTTGATTAATGGACCTGAAATAATGTCAAAGCTTGCTGGGGAGTCTGAGAGCAACTTGAGAAAAGCATTTGAGGAAGCCGAAAAGAATGCCCCATCTATCATCTTTATTGATGAACTTGATTCCATTGCTCCAAAGAGGGAAAAGACACATGGTGAAGTTGAGAGGCGGATAGTATCCCAGCTTCTGACTTTAATGGATGGCCTTAAGACCCGAGCTCATGTGATCGTTATTGGAGCTACCAATAGGCCTAATAGCATCGACCCTGCACTGAGGAGATTTGGAAGATTTGATCGAGAGATTGACATTGGTGTACCAGATGAGGTTGGAAGATTGGAAGTTCTCAGAATTCATACAAAGAATATGAAACTTGCAGATGATGTGAGATTCTAATTCTATGAGCTACTTTTCTCTATATTATTCAGCCAAATCTCTTTGTGGTGGTATTGTCATCTCATTTTCAATTGGTGTTATGTTTCAGGTCGATCTTGAAAGGGTTGCAAAAGATACCCATGGTTATGTTGGTGCAGATCTTGCTGCTCTTTGCACAGAGGCTGCTCTTCAGTGTATCAGGGAGAAAATGGATGTCATTGACTTAGAGGATGAAACTATTGATGCTGAGGTGTTGAATTCAATGGCTGTGACTAATGAACACTTCAAAACGGCATTGGGGTCTTCAAATCCATCAGCCCTGCGCGAAACAGTGAGTTTTGAAACCAAGCCTGGTTCTACTTCTTGCATGGAAAATTTTCCTCAGTGGCTCATTTGATTTAAATGCACCATATAGTTACCCTGGATGACAATCTTGATTTCTTGTTTGGTAGGTTGTTGAGGTTCCTAATGTTTCATGGGAAGATATTGGCGGGTTGGATAATGTTAAAAGAGAGCTTCAGGAGGTTGGTAGTTTCTCCAATCCCTATAATCCCACCCCCTTACCCCATGCGCTATGTGTGGAAATATTGTTTTGAGCTTAGATTTGATTTTCCCACACTAAGTCTCATAACAAGTTTTTGGCTCTTGACAGACTGTACAATACCCAGTGGAGCATCCTGAGAAGTTTGAGAAATTTGGCATGTCACCTTCTAAAGGTGTTCTTTTTTATGGGCCTCCTGGCTGTGGTAAAACCCTTCTAGCCAAGGCAATTGCCAATGAATGCCAGGCAAATTTCATAAGTGTAAAAGGACCGGAGTTGCTGACAATGTGGTTCGGAGAAAGCGAGGCAAATGTCCGTGAGATATTTGACAAGGCTAGGCAGTCGGCGCCATGTGTGCTTTTCTTTGATGAACTAGACTCTATTGCAACTCAGGTACTAATCCCTTGAGCTTTACTTCTACATAACTATTTGTGTCTAAACACACAAAAAAAGTCCCTTTTCATTTGCAGTTAAATGTAAAATGCTGCAGCGGAATTGACCATTTATCTTGATTTTTGATGGACCCTCTTTTCAGCGTGGCAACTCTGTTGGTGATGCTGGTGGTGCTGCAGATAGAGTCTTGAACCAGCTTCTGACAGAAATGGATGGCATGACAGCGAAGAAAACAGTCTTTATCATTGGGGCAACAAACAGGCCAGATATCATTGATCCAGCTTTGCTCAGGCCTGGACGTCTGGACCAATTGATTTACATCCCACTGCCAGATGAGGTTTCCCGTCTCCAGATCTTTAAAGCATGTTTACGGAAGTCACCTGTCTCCAAGGATGTTGACCTTGCAGCTCTTGCACGGTATACTCATGGTTTCAGTGGTGCAGATATCACTGAAATTTGTCAGCGTACCTGCAAATATGCCATTAGAGAAGATATTGAAAAGGTAACAGATTTTTCCCAGCTGGAAGTGACAATCTATACACCGTAGTTTTTTTTTTTTTTTTTTGGCAAGTATCTATACATCATAGTTGCATAAGGATGTCTCGCCAGAATTTCTTTCTGTCCAAGAAGAGAAGGTTACCAGGATTGGTTATTGCCGGTCTAGTGAGAACTGTGTGTGAATGAGTGCCTGCGGAATTGCATCTGAAGAAGTTATACTCCTTTGATGGTTGTATGATGTAGAAGTCTTCCTTGACTTGGGAGACTTAGAGCGATAATTAGAGTTCATTGTATCAGTGCCTTTTTAGATGCTTGTTTTGTGTGGTAGAGTCGCAATTCTGCTTTTAGAAAACATCTTGGTTGATTATAGGTTTGGAAATGTCAACAGGGAAAGAGTAATTAATGGTTGCTGTACCCTTTGTTCCTTCCCTTGTGTCTTAGGAAAGATCTCTCCTGTTTTGACAGTGGATAGAGTAGTAGGATATCCTTGAATTGAATATTGTTTAATTCTGCAGAAATTTTTGTTTGCTAGTTTGATTTTGGGTGACATTGGACTCAATATTCTTGGTCCTGCACGAACATCTATGCTTTACAAATTGGAGAGTTATGGTTATTGTTCTATTTGTTTAACCTATTGGGGTTTGACAGGATATTGAGAAGGAGAGAAAGAAGAGGGAAACCCCTGAAGCCATGGAGGAAGATGAAATTGATGACGTTCCAGAGATCAAGACAGCGCACTTCGAAGAGTCAATGAAATATGCCCGCCGAAGTGTCAGTGATGCGGACATCAGGAAATACCAGCTCTTCTCCCAGACATTACAGCAATCTCGTGGATTCGGATCTGAGTTTCGGTTTCCAGATCGAACTGATAACGCTGCAGCCGGAGCTTCAGACCCGTTTTCTTCTGCCACTGCTGCAGGAGATGATGATGATCTATATCGCTAAACTAGGTACTTTGTTACATCCGCAGAATGGACATGATATCAAGATGTCATAGGTTTAGTTTCACCAAGGAATACTTGTAATCCTTATCTTTACTGTTTCCATCTCTCTTTCTAGTTTCACCAAGAAATAATGCTAATATTAGTGATTACAAACTTTGGCCTCATGAATTGTGTTTCAGTCTTTAATCTCTTAAAAATCTTCAAACGCAACGAATGGCAGTCATCAAATCCTTCGATTTTGAAAATTTAGAGGCATTTTCTTTTCAGGATCAAGCTCATCCTCTAAGAAGACAAACATTTGATCCTGACAAAGACCCGCGAGAGAGATCTTTCCCAAAATTTGCTCATTGGGCTTTTTCTAAAAAAAAAAAAAAAAAAAAAACTAGTGAAATTACAGTCCAAAGCCAATACCTTAATTCCATAGTCGTAGTAGGTCTACTGAAGTCCCACAATAATCAAGGCATGCTGCTTAAGTGTCCCCAGTAAAACGCAGTCCCACAAGTTGAGTCGGTAGACTGCTTAGTGTCGAACTGTCGATGGTGGAAAAGCAAAAAAAATATTTTATACTTTTTTTATTTGTTGGCATTTTGGTCCTACCATTAATGTCTAATACTGGCTTCGTCTCTGAAAGGCCCTCTAAAAAGATGCGTGATGTTTACAAATTCAACCCTAACGTTGCTAAATTAAGTAGAGGGTCCTACTCCTATATGGTGCAGCTGTAGGCTGAAAATGTTGGAACTGTGGCAATATGCATATTCATGGAGTCACGTGACATTCCATGCATGCACGTGACGGACCCATGATGGACGTTGGGATTCTTTGATCTACTTTTTATTATGGGTAATATATTATAACCAAAAAATTTCCCGACCTTGCTTCTATATTTTAGCACCCAGCAGTGGATCTAATCAGATCTCACATGTTGGGTCCATTTAAGTAGCAAGAGTCTGTCCTTTGCAGCTAACATGCGTGTGCGTCACGTGACCCAAACAGAGATCTTGAAGAAGATGCACCTTTTTCTCTCTCACTCATCACTTTGCTGCATACAATATTAGGAATTAATAAGTTTTTTTAATTATAAGAAATTAATAAGTTTAATCAACTAATCATAATATTAATATCTTCGATACACCAAATTCAACACACGAAATTTCTTAAACTTTTCATATAACTGCTATCTATAGACCACAACAAAATAATTGCTGATATAATATCATATCTTATAACTTTATGACAAATTACTATTGGCCCCTAATTATTATTATAAAATCCGGTTTAGACCTAATAACACTTAGAAGGGTGAATACGTGTTTTCTCTCTAATTAAAATCAATAACAATTTAAAACATGTTCTAAAATTGATTAGCCTAGATATTCATAAATCAACTCAATCAAATAAACAACGGAAAATTAAAACAAACTTGAATCACATAAAGAGACAAGGATTTAGTGATGAAGTGGAAAACTTTTGAAATACCATTTAAAGGAAAAACCACTCCGGACTAGTAGTCACCTAGAATCCAGTAAGAAAAAAACCTTACAAACAGTAATTCAGACACAGGCAACCCCAGTTGCTTGACTCTGACAACCCTAATGTAATAATCTAAGCCTCCCTACTTAGACCCACTCCGTGCGGCATTCCCCTCAGACCTTTGAGGATCTTCTTATGGATTCTTCACGAACAAACCTTGTTCTTAGCATGCCTTCAAACACCATGAAGGTTACAAAGATATTTGAGGAAGAATAGAGAAAAACTCATCAATATCGAAGTACAAATCTTCTCGGTTTTTCTCTCAAGGAAAAGGTACAAATATGCTCAATGGAGGCCTTAATGAGACTCATGAGAGAACCCTTAAGTTTTCCATATATAGGGCTCTGAAAGGTAGGTTTTTTTTACAACTGTTAGATGTCGCTTGATAAATAGGGTTTTATTAAAACCATTAGATGTCGCTTGAGAATCTTCTTTAATCTCTTGAACACTTCAATGAAACAACCCTAACAAATTATAACTCAATAGGGATATATTTTGACACGAAAATTTGCTAATACAAAAATACACTAACAAACTCTCCCTTTGGCAATTCCGTGACAAAACCCACATATATAGAGTAAACAAAACATAGATCTTTGCCAATCACCAAAGCAAAGATCTATTAACATGAATATCAACCCTATGACCTAAAAGACGTGTTCAAGAGTCTTTGAATCTGTTACCTGAAAAAAAATCTCAAAGACCAAGTGAAAGCATAGAAAATAAACAATTATATAGAACTGAAGTCAGGCCAATAGCAAATGAACTACAATAAAAAAAAATAATTGCTCTCCCTTAATCTATTCTCCCCCTCAACCAATTATTTATTACAAATCTTCTCCCCTTTTTGTCACGAATGGACAAAGGGAAGCAAAATGCAATTGCCCATTGATGAAATAAAATGCATGCAAACATGAAAGTGAGAATAAACCGACATAAGAATTGCATATCAAAAATAAAATAAAATAAAGGTATAACCAAAGCACAATCAACCAAGACTGACACTAATGCACAAAGGAACAGGCGAATAAGAAAGACAACACGCAATTTGATAATGAGATAAGAAAAATTATGAAAAGAGCAAATGATCAAATGCCAAAAATTAGCACAAAATTCATGAAACTAAGAGACAACCAAAATTCCCAGGAGCATAGAAAATCAATACAAGCTCATTGTATGATCATGGAAAATAATATTCATTAATTGTATGCCACACGTCTCTAAATGGTTTTAACATCAATAATTAAAAAATGTGAACTGCATACGTGTGTGAAATACGAAACACAATAAGAGAGGCTTAAGACCTTAATTTTGTGAGGGAGGTAAAGCTAGCCAAATGAAACCATGAGTGAAAAGAGACATATCACACCAATAAAAGTCAAACCCAATGCCATTAGGACTGAGTATGCAACTTTGTTGCTTGTTTTTCTCCCCTAAATATTTTGCATTTTTTGCTTTTGCTTTTGATTTCTCTTATTTTCTAGTTGCTTTTGGAGCCTTTGACTCTTAATGAATAAGGTACCTCTTATGATGAACATGATTCTGCAGACCCAAAACTCATTTATTAAGTAATTTGTGATTGGTATTCATTTGAAAATCATGTAGCTAATACCAAAAAGAGACAATAGGCATGAATCAAATCATATTATAATCATAAATTGAAAAAGTATGTAAAAATGCTGAAAATCTCAAGTATGTCAATGAATGTGCTGAGGAGATGAACTCCTAAGATGAACCGAAAGCTGCAAAAGTCAAAGGAACTAATAGTGTTCATGCAGTGAAAGTGGGAATGCAGTGAGCATACTAGGGGATTCCACAAAGAACAACCAAGGTGGAAATCATGAGTTTTATAGCCTCTGAGAGCTTTAAACTGGCAATGAGAACGAAGACATATTTGAAGTTCAATGATAATTATGTGGCACTAGTGAGCTTAGTAGAGACTCCAAAATCATGAATAAGGTGTACAAGGAAAAGGCAACAGAATAAATCGTGATCAGTACTAGGCATCATGGAACATTTGAAGCATTCATAAACAGATACATATCTCAAAAAGACAAGGGGCAAGTGAAAAGCTCATGATCAGATCTCAAAAAAGTAATGAAGTCAGATTCATCTAAGCTAATTAGATTAGAAATGTCTGGGTTTGACAAAAGGCAATGTAATGAATCTCTAGAGAGTAAGGTTGTAGCTTTAACTATGTCATTTCTTTGCATAGTGTGGGCTAAATGAGTAGACAAGCTTCCTTAGCTAAATTCATTCCAAAGCTGATTCAATATTGTTGTCTGGTTTCAAAGTGATTTAAAATTTCTGCTCAAAATATCAATCATCTAGTGCTAGATATAATAGAAATGGCTGACGTATTCACCCCCTCTAAGTATTATTAAGGTCTAAACCGGATTTTTCAATTGGTATCGAAGCCTAAACTCAATCCTGACCCTTAGTCTAGATGGACAAAAGTCAGTCATTGTCCGTGCCTTCATATTTTGATGGAAACAATTATGCTTGTTGGAAAGTTCGCATGAAAACTTTTTCGAAATCACTCTTGGCTTCCAATTTAAAACAATTAGTCTGATGTGACCTATTTTTCCACAAAAATGACAAGTAGGAACAAACCGATGTGAAGTGTGTGTTTTAGGTGGAACAATATGAGAATGAGTATTCATGGACAGAGAGTTAGTCTTTTTACCTTCACTCACCTTTGTCTGAGGAGCTTTAACTTATGCTTGTTTGACTGGCAATGACGCCGGAACGAAGACAATATTTGAAGTTGATACACCACTCTACTCGTTGTATCCCAAACCTTTTATATTTTCAGGTGTTGCTCCCAGGCTTAACATGTGGTCAACCTTTTTAGACCCACTAGAGAATTGCTGAAGTTAAGCATTAGATTTCTCTAGTTTGCACTCTAAGTTTTTGACTTCAGCTTCAAGGGCCAAGTTCTTCAGTTTCAAGTCATCAAACAACTTGATGTATTCTTAAAGCGTGGTAGTGAGGTTATCCCTTTCAAGTTGAGTCTCATGAAGTTTCTCTAAGGTCATTTTATTTACCTTGTACAGTTTTAGGCTTTTCCTAAAAAGTTTGTTATACACTTCTTGCAAGTTTTCTTTAGTATTAGATTCATCTTTAAATGTCTTCGTTTCAAAGTTAATGTCCTGCAAATCACAATCATCAGTACTAGATATAAAAGCCATAAAATTTACCTATTCTTCTTCATCACTGTTGGAATTTTGTCGTCACTTAGTGAAGCATTCATAGCTTTTCCTTTCAACTTAAGATATGTTGGGCACTCTGATTTGACATGACCAAATTCTTGACACTCAAAACAAGTCAATTTTTTATTCTTGGACTCATTAGCAATTGACTTATCTCTCTCCTCCTTTTTGAATCCACTGGAGCTACCATGACTCTTTTCAGCACCTTTATTAAATCTTCTTTGTTCATCCTTTAATCTCAAAAACTTTTAAATTTTTTTACTAGAGCACTGAAGTTCTCATCATCTAGAGATTCATCTGACTCAGAACAGACTTCTTATTTACTAGATCTCAAGGCAATAGACTTGTTCTTCTTAGGCTGAGGCAATGTCTGTTCATAGGTTTACAGAGATCCAATTAGTTTTTCAATCTTCATCGTGTTCAGGTCATTACTTTTCTCAATTGCTGTAACTTTGGGTCTGAATCTCTCAGGAAGAGATCTCATAACTTTTCTTACAACTCTACTTTCTAGTATCCTCTCTCCCAGGTTGTAGCTCGAGTTAACTATGTCATTTAGCTTTGCATAGAACTCATCAAACATCTCATCTTCTTTCATTCTAATTTTTTCAAACTTTGTGGTCATCTGAAACTTCGAGTTTTTAACGGTCTTGGTTCTTTCATGAGTAGTTTCTAAAATCTCTCAAGCTTCCTTAGAAGTTTCAAACATAAATTAGTTTAAATTCATTAGCAGAAACAACCATAAAAATAAAATGTAAATCTTTGCTATTCTAATTACATTCACTGATCTCATTGATAGTCAAGGTGCTAATATCTTTAGGTGTTTTAACACCTTCAACCTCAGATATAGGTGCAGACCACCCTGTAACACAATATCTCCAGACACATTCATCAAGTGATTTCGAAAAAGTTTTCATGCGAACTTTCCAACAAGCATAATTGTTTCCATCAAAATATGAAGGCACGGACAATGACTGACTTTTGTCCATCTAGACTAAGGGTCAGGATTGAGTTTAGGCTTCGATACCAATTGAAAAATCCGGTTTAGACCTTAATAATACTTAGAGGGGGTGAATACGTATTTTCCTCTAATTAACAAATCAATAACAATTTTAAAACATGTTTTAAAATTGTTCAACCTAGATATTCATAATAATCAACTCAATCAACAAATAAGCAACGGAAAATTAAAACAAACTTCAATCACACAAAGAGACAAGGATTTGGTGACGAAGTAGAAAAACTTTGAAATACCATTCAAATGAAAAACCACTCCGGGCTAGCAGCCACCTAGAATCCACTAAGAAGAAAACCTTACAACAGTGATTCAGATACGGGCAACCCCAGTTGCTTGACTCTGACAACCCTGATGTAATAATCTAAACCTCCCTGTTTAGATCCACTTCGTGTGGCATGCACAAGTATACTCAATGGAGGTCTCAATAAGACTCATGAGAGAACCCTTAAGTTTTTCTATATATAAGGTTCTGAAAGGTAGAGTTTTTTTACAACCGTTGGATGTCGCTTGATAAGTAGAGTTTTATTAAAACCATTAGATGTCACTTGAGAAACTTCTTTAATCTCTTGAACATTTTAACGAAACAATCATAATAAATTACAACTCAATAGGGACAATTTTGACACGAAAATTTGCCAATACAAAAAGACACTAACAATTATTTTTTTGGTTTGTTTCCCAATTGGATTTGCACCCTGAATTAGCATTTTTTTCTTCTTCTTTAAAGGGCCTCTTGAAATGGGAATTGGAATGTTTGTATGGTTATGGTTCTCTTCCACGTGACGTGGTGGGGGGCCTGTATAGATCTATTAGATCAAGGAAGCTTCTTTCTTATCCTTAAATCAACAATTGTCAAGGGAGATGAGATTGAGGGGTTCACACGCCCAATCATTGCCCACATTTCCCCACAACCACACATCGCCCAGCTCTTATCCCATACATTCTCGAGAAGGTAAAGAGAGGGATAAAGAGAGATGAGTATTTAAAACGATTTATTCCTCCTTTCAATTACAACAACGCGTTCACACACATCCATCAACTCGTCCAGGCGTCCTCTTCTCTCCTTTTTAGCAGACACGATGGAAAATGACTTCACACTAAAGCAACGCTTTATAGTGTTTCCTCCTTTTTAATTTCCCTCCTGTCTTTCTCTCATGTCGTATCATCCCGTTGCTATTATAGAAAAAAAAAAATGGCGTTCGTTTTAGCTGTGAAAATAAGAATTATCGTTATCGTTAGTTACTATTTAAATTATATGGTATAATTTAGAGAAAGAGATAAATTTTATAATATTTAGTATTATTTATATGAAGTTTCAAACACTACATTTTTTATAATAGAAACTATTTATTGTATATATTTATTTTCAAATTACATTATATAATTTGAATAAAAAATTATAAAAGATTAAAAAATTGCAAAAGATACTTATCGAAAACAAATGGGGAATTTGAGATGGTATCCCAAGTTACTAGGAAAAACAATTTCCAATGCTGTACACTCATTTTGCTCAATCTGGTTTCCAAATTTATGCAAACCCCCTCTTTAAAACTCTTTACAATTCCCATATTACACCTACTCCTACAAATGAATATATCTATTTGGAATCATAATTTCCCTTGCTACGTAACGTCAAGCGATTATTGGTTTTCTGACAAATAACCAGCTGAGGAATCTGAGTAAGCCAACGAACACTGAGAAGAGCCTCGGAGGAGAAGCAATTGAGCAGGGGTTACCGACGATGATGAAAACGACGGGGTTTCCATCTTTTTCAAGGAGTTGCTGGTCGGCTTGTGGGCCTCGCTTCCCACAGCAGGCTCATGTTGAATTTCTCTCAACAATGCTGCTACATCTTTCATTGTGGGGCGATCTTCCGCACGATTGCTTGTACAGAGAAGGGAAATTCCCAACGCCTGGAGCATTTCTTGTATTTGAGTGTCTGGATGGCCTTGAAGCTTGGGATCCAGGATCTCTACTGGGTCCTTCTTGCTCTTCAGGTGCTCTCGGACCCATTGAATAACATGTTGTCCATCAGGAAACGAAGGGTCCACTGGTTTTTTCCCAGCTATGATCTCAAGCAGAACCACCCCGAAACTGAATACATCGCTCTTTTCAGTGATCTTCAACATGCAACCATATTCTGCACATCCCATTTGAAACCCAAGAGTTAGAGAAGAATTTTACTTCGTGGTAATTACGATAGAAAACAGATCAGTCCCATTTTCATGAGCTCAGGGGAGCAATTATTATTCCAGGCACAAGTTGTAAATAAATTCAGATCTTTATGTGCAGCATGTGCCAGAGGAGCAGCGCAAGGAATGTGACGTTTTGGAAACATGCCATGCGAGGTACACGTCTTGTCATTAGCAACGGTACCGAATCGTTTGTCCAAGAGCAGATTATCTTCCCAACAATTATCATGTGCAACAGTCCTTCCAAATAATGAGGCATAGCTCTCAAGCAAAAAGCAACAGCAAACAACCATAATAGAAGCGTCTACAGAGGTTGTAAAGTTGCCCATTTCTTGTAACTTTTGCTGAACTCATAGCCGTATTTAGTTTCTAGTATATCTCAGAAAAGCACACAAACCCTTCGATTCTAAAACAAAGTTAGAACTATGTCTCATCCCTCCTATACTACTAGTTGGTTTACTTGTCTAATAATCCACGTAGCATAGAAGCTATCACGTAAATATTACGAGTTAATAATATTTTCTCTAGATATATCCCCTCCAATTTTATTGTCCGAATTGAATGGTTCAATTTAGAGAGAGATGCAGTATATGGAGTTTACATTGTCTGATAATTAATATGGACAATATTTAAGACTAATATAATATGGACAATATTTAAGACCAATATATTGTGTTTATTTCT
>RXIC02000111.1:135294-169170 GCA_003952965.2 Morella rubra | reverse complement strand
CGTGATACTTTTGTTCTTTTCTAAGACGAGACCCTTGAACTTGTCAGAATGCAAAACAACATTCAGTGACTCCACCATTTGCAGTGTATCTTCAGGATTGAAGTTCAATAGTTGCTGTATTTGGGTCTCAATTAATTTATGCCAGATGAAGAATGGCTTCAAGCTTTTAGTATCTTGCTATACAAGTTCCCTTGAACTTTTTTTCCCAGCGCTGGGAGTCAACTCGGTTATGCACTATTAAAGTGGTCCGATATATATTGTACCGTTTCTACAAAAATTAAAATGATTTTCTGGGTTCCTTAGTTGTCTTTTTTGAGTCGAATGTTCGGGGGTTATTTTGCTTGACATCTCTCACTGTTCATTATTAGTCACAATATATCATTTTGTGGTACTTTTAGGATCAAAATCGGGTGCGTCGGGGCTTCAATTTGTAATGTAATGGCCTGCTTACGTTGATTCTTGCTGATCCATTTTGGCAGGTACAAATTGGTGTATTCATCGAACTATAGCCACATCCTGGATCCCTTGATTGAGAACAATTACCAGTTATTCATGATTGAGAGGCTTGTCATGATGGGTGCGAAAACATTCATTAAAACTTTCAAGGAAGATGAAAAAGATCTTAGCCTCACTGATGACCCGAAGAAAAACACCAACAAATGGCAAATACCTGTCTATACCATGGATGAAGAGGGAAGCTGACATGGCTATAACGAAGTATTCTGTCCTTTGTCCCCAACACGTGTAATCATTCAGGGAGGGGGGGAACACTTAAGTTGCAGATCAGAAAGAGAAAAAAGATTATGGGAGAAAAGGAGAGGCCAACCCCCCTCAAATTGACAGTGTAAATTGTGATGATAATTATATAGAGCCTTTTATGTGTTGCAGATCAGGAGAAAAAAATATTATGGGAGAAAAGGAGAGGCCGAGCCCTCAAATTGACGGTGTAAATTTTGTGATGATAATTACATAGAGGCTTTTATGTGTTCTATACAGATATGTATATCTACACAGGAATCAACATCCTCATTTTGTCTGTTCTGCGTGTTCCTGCCTTGGCAAATCTTAATTAGCAAGATGCAAGTTTTGCATTCTTTCAGACGTTTTGCAAAGAATCACCTCTCCCCCATCTAGCTCCATTTCTTTTCTGCATTGCCTTTCTCATTAATTTATCACCTTAGGCCTTGGATTGATAGAAAAAAAAATCAACCAAAACATGACCTGACTTGTGTATCTGCATATTTCCAGGTGTATATTAATCACAGTTAAGTGGTTTCAACTTATCTAAAGCACTAATAAAAAAGGAACACAGTACCAATCACGACTTATAGCACCATTTAAGCTGGCAGTAAGACTTCATTCTCTTCATAAATTTCCTAAGAAGGTGAAGGTAATAAAAAAAGAAAAAGGTTATATTACTTCAAATGTTAATGGTGTTTCAAAGTTTCTGCGAATTAGCTTTTTAGAGTGCTAGCCCCTCGCCTCCCAGCTGAGGTCGCCTAACTCGCAATTTGCACATGCATTTTTGGTGTTAAGGCGCCTTCCAAAGCATAAACTCCAATCGGGCGGGAGCTAAATGCCACCTTCCACGTACGACCCATCAAAAGGGTTACGCTGGTTTCCGAGAAAAGTGTTTAAAAAGGGACAGTTTATGGGTTCCCACTAGTTTTTGCTTTCTGGACTCCAACACTCGGCCTGAACGACCCCACAACTACCCACTTGTCATTGAGTTGAAGGTTCATACTCTTTGAATCCGATTCGCTGGAATATCTTCTTTCTTTTGTTTTTTCTAAGCGGAATATCTTCTATCAAACTCATACAACTGTCTTGAACGTTCTCAAATCAAATACCCTTCATTCGCTTAGAAAAAAAAAAAAAAACCTTCATTCAATTTTTTTTTTTGGGTTAAAGAACTTTTTCTTCCCTTGGAGTCGGTTTTATAACCTTTTTTTAAAATGATCTCTGAATTTTTAATATGATCACCATCAGTCTCCAAAAATTTTCATTTTGTTAAAAAAGTTATTTCATTAATTTTAAGTCTAGTCACATAATGGTAATACATGTCACGACTAATCAAGTTTCAATACATGTACATTTCTCCAATCAAATTCAAATATATGATTGCCATTTTGAGTTTGATGTGTAGAACCTAGGAGGTTACTTTACTTGAGGTTAACAAAAGGACCGTATCGATAAAATTAAAAAACTCAGAACATTGTTGATGACTAAACACTGAAATAAAAACTTGGAAACTATTTTTTTTTTTAAAATGTGTATAATTCAATAACTAAAAAGTTTTTATTCCTTTTATATATATATATATATAGTTGCAATTTTTTGAAACAACATACTTATATAGTTACTGTTTAAAACTCATGTGAAGCTTCTCCATTTCTAATATCTGAATAGATTGTGACGGGTATATATTGTTAGAATGACACATCATTGTTCACTTATTTTAGCAAAATTATATCAGATGCAAAAGTGGTGAGACAATCTTTTGTTGTTTTGCTTTTTTCCGAAAGAGCACGTGTTGTACAATTTTTTCTGTTTGACCTTTAAAGTTGATGACGTGGCTTAATCCCGACTTTTCCTTAGAAGGGAATGATCAGGATTAAGGGAATTGCAGCCCCTCTAGCGTATGCGTCCACAGAGGAACACGCGAGCCGCTCCAGGTATTCGTCGGCACAACAAATCACGCTCTGTCAAGGGCCCTGATCTTTCCACGTCATCGATGGCTTCACATGCGTATAATAGAAAGAAATTGGTGGGTTCCACTTCTACGCAGAAGCCACGTCTATCTCTTGGACACATGGACCGCCAAATTCGGAGTACAGTACCCGCTCGTGCGAGCACACCCGCATGGCAGTTTCTCTCACGTGCCGAGCAGTATATAACCACACTGTAAATAAACAGGAAATGATAAGCTGACAGAAAGAGAGAGTGGCCGGAATATTCCGAGAATTCAGGTTCGATTATTTTTTAGTTCAATAGAGAAGAATTTTTTGTTTTACTTCGATCTCGATTTAAACTTGTAATTCATTTTTTGATAGCATTCATTTTTTTATTTCATTCCAGAGACGCCGCTTTTTTGTATTCATTTAGATATATTTTTTTTCTTTTCTTTTGGCTGAGAAGCCCTTGTTGATCCGAAAATTTTGATTCGCTGCGATTCTTTAGGGTGAAATCTGTTTGGTTGGCGTGGAAACGAGGGAAAAGTGGGGAAAGTTAAAATTTGAATTGTATGTTCAATCAATTTTGTTGCGGTGTCTTCTAAAACACTGAAATACTGTACTGCACCTTAACTGAGCCTGCACTAGAATTTTTTGCAACATTTTCTAGCCAAAAATATGCAACGAGATTACTTTTCGGATACTTTTCGGATGCTTTGATTTCTCATTACCATTTCTGACCAGATAATTTAATTCCGTACTAAAATTAGTATGAACTAAATGCTGTAGCTCTTAAGTACTGTAATGCATTTGGTCATTTTCTTTTCCTTCAATTTCTCTGCAATCAAACGGTACACTACCATTTGCGGAGAAAGGTTCAATACCCAGCCGAACCATTATTGCTAGATGATCAACTAAAAGTAGCATTACAAACGGGGAATTTGGAAATGAAAATTTTGAACTTTTTGTAGGAAAAAGTTTTCAAGGGTTTGGGCACAATCACTCGTGTGAGTGTGTTGTCATGCCGTACCGTGTTCGCGAGAATCTATTCATAGGCAACATCAGCGACGCAGCGGAGATTCTTCAAAACGGTAGCACTGAGATCACCCACATCCTATCGGTCCTCAGTTCAGCGACCATATCGTTTTTCTCTGAATGGCGTAGCGGTCTTGTCATCCCCTCAAAAGAAATCAAGAAGGTTTATGTTGGTGGGTCGGATACCGGTGATATAGGTTCTGGTTCTGAGGATGCTTCAGGTGGTAAGGGGTCAAAGAGTTCCTTGTCGCCCGAAAAGCTTTTATACTCATTGGAATATGCAGGGAAGGATTTGAAGATGGTGAGGATGGCTGTGCCTCTGAGAGATATGGAAAGTGAAGATTTACTGGATTATTTGGATGTTTGTTTTGATTTCATTGATCAGAGTCGAAAAGATGGGTTCGTTTTGGTGCATTGCTTTGCCGGCGTGTCAAGAAGGTATCATTTGATTTCTTTCTGTAACAAGTCTTGTTGCTTGGGCTGGTCTGAGGCTGATACTTTATGTAGCTTTATTTTGAAACGAAGTTACTGCTAAGAACTCTTTTTTCATATGATTGTTTACCATACCTTTGTCCTGGTTTGCTTGTGGCTGTATCTGTCTCCTGGGCTTTTAGTGGTCTTAGATTGAGATCTAAGATATTAGTAGTTTGTGGTATGTAGGTATCAATCTGGTATTTGCAGCACTACAGAAAACAGAAAAGTTTTTATATTGTAACACTAAACATGGAAAATCAAGCTCTTGAAGTAGTGTAAAAATGCAAACGTGTTACAGATACACAAGTACACACAAGAGAGAGAGAGAGAGAAAAATTTGAAGGAAACTCTGAGCATAAAAGAGAAAAATAAGTTAATATAAGTTTTTGATGTGAAAATGGTAAGTGGATTAGTGATTCATCAATCACAAAGCTTTGAAAAAATTAAGTTGCAACTTAAATAGAGACAAAGCTAAATGATGGAAGCAGGTTCTTAATGTAGGATATGGGACTATGCTACATGAAGTTTCTAATGTTTCTACTGTTGGACGCCATTTTGTTGGAAGTCATGAAAAATGATTACTACACATTTTGTGCCTTCACAATGACAGATAAGCTCGCAAGTAATATTGGGTCATAAAAGGGGAACTTCGTCAAATTTTATTTGATTATGCTGTTTTATAACCAGTTTCCACAATGTAGTCAGATTTCCTTGAACTTATCAGGGAAAGAAGATTGAAAGAGTATCTAAAATTATAATACAATAAAAGGAACTCAAATTCAATATTTTATGCCTTCTATGATGAGAAGTGTGCTTGGTACTCAATTTTGTATCATGGGTTTGAAAGTTGTATTCTTATGCGATTTTGGTTGACTGGGTTTTCAAGTCTTAAGGGTTTACATTCTTGTTGGCATGTGTTTGCAGTGCAGCTATCATTATGGCATATCTCATGAGAACAGAACATCTATCTCAAGAGGGTATGAACAAATCCATTGCTTTGCTTGAAGTTCTGTAGCTCTACAAATTGGCATATGCCTGTGGCTTCTTTTCTGTTTTCAACATGTTTGATGACCTTTTGTCTGATGTTTTTGAGAATATTGGAGATGTTTCTCAAACTTAAACATCATTTTCCTTTCTCTTTTCTTTTCTCTCTCTGAATATCCGGCAGATGCACTTGAATCCTTACGTCAAAGCTGTGAGTTTGTTTGTCCCAATGACGGTTTTCTAGATCAGGTAATGCAAAACAATGCTTCAATAAATGATGATACTGAAGCCCAATTTCCAACGAGTCTCACTTATCCTGAATTTATGCTCTCCCTTTTCTTCCCATGGCAGTTAAAAATGTTTGAGGAGATGGGCTTCAAGGTTGACCATGCAAGCCCCATATACAAGCGCTTTCGGCTGAAAGTATTGGTAATATTCCTACACCCCCCCCCCACCCAAAAAAAAAAAAAAGAAAGAAACCTCTTTTCCTTTGTGAAGTGTTGTCTATTTAGTGTTTTTTGCCGACATCTTTGTAGCTTACTGATACTTCTACTTCTTAAAAGGAGACCCGAGGTTTGACCTACCATAGTTGTGAGCTTTTTGAGCTCTATGGGATAATGGAAACAGAAGCAACTATGTTATCTGTCAAAAGGTCTTTCTAAAGTGATGACTTCACCCTCCACGCAGTTCTTAGCAGGGAGGTGTCATTTTAGTTAGTACTTGTTAACTGTTGGCTTTAAAGTCTATTGCTTGATTGCTTGACTACTTACGAGAAAGAAAAATAAAGGTTTATTGCTCGATAAATGAGAAATATTGTCTTGTTTAAAAATGTTTCATTTCTAATGTCCCTTGGGTATTGATCCTCAATTTAACAACTTTAGGTTTCCTTAATTTTTTGTGAACATATTTGTTATTGTGTCACGCGTTCATCAAATATCAGATCCATAGCATCTTTTTGATTCTGGAACATTCTGTTAGGTGCCAGTTTCATGCCGAGTTTGTTATCGTTCTTGTATACTTACTAGAACTACCACTCAAATATGGTCTCTATTTGCTTCATTTTTTCACTTTTAAGTTCTTTTATTTGTCCCTTCTACATATCATTGTCAAGAATCAAGCTCAATTGTTTCTAAAGCATCAACAGAACCTAATTTTCTGAATGTCTGTAGAAAATTCTTTTTGCTCAAAGTTATGCTTTTTCCAAACTTTTCTGACCAACTTCAGTAGAGTTTGTCTTTGCCATTCTTTTCCTGGAGGGCCTTATAAATAGGTCTTAAGTTATCTAAAGCTCGGTACTTCCTGTCTGCATTTCTCGGGTTGGTACTGTTTTTGTCTATAGTTATGAGTTTGAGAATGAAAAGAAGGTTGCCTGTTTTCAAATGTTTTCCTTAAAAGGGTGTTCCTTGATTTTCAGGCGAGTCTTATAACCGCGGGGAGAAGATAGACAGTTCAAAATTTGGGGCAGATCCTGGCTTGCCTTCAGAAGATTCCTCTGAAGTGGAAGTACCTTCAAAAGTAGGAAATAATGGTACTCCTGCATACCGCTGCAAGAAATGTCGAAGAGTTGTTGCTTTGCAGGATAATGTTGTAGATCACATTCCAGGCGAGGGTGAGACATCCTTTGGGTGGTACAAGCGGAAAAGTGGAAACCCATATATCAAGTCTGATGAGTTTGAGTGTTCATCAATTTTTGTTGAGCCTCTACAATGGATGACAGCAGGTACATATTTATTTTTAAGGTTTCTGATTTTTGGATTACTATTGAGCCGTAGATATGGATGAAGCTGTGGCATGATCTGTTACTGCATCTCCCGCTTTATTGAAAATTTTATTGAAGCTATCTCTTTGTTCTTACCCAAATTGAAAATTGTGTCATCCTATTGTTAAGTTTGAGGATCCGTATGAAATCATTCTTAGATCTTTGTAACTTAGATTCTAACATGGCATGATTTCTCTTGCAATTCTATCAAAAATTTCATAAATGATGAATTTTTCAATTATTGATGTGGGATTAATTGGGTATCAGGAACTCATTGGCAAGTAGTGTGAACAGACAGACTTACATATGCTGAGGCAAAAAGACAACAGACTTGCTGTTACTTTTTATCCATCAAGAGTCGGGGAAAATTTAAAAAACGAAAACAGAAAAGGCGTAGTGACTTGGCATGTTGTAATGGCTTTTTTCAACATGTTTAAATGATTTAACCTCTATGATGAATAACTTAATGCAGACCATATCTCAGAATGTACCTTGTTTTATATGGAAGTGGAAGTTAATACATTTACTTTACAATTATTGCCAGTGCATATGTTTCACAAAGTCATGCGTACCTCTGCAATACAAGCAACTACTGCAATTGCTGTTAGAAGGATTTAATATTTGACTAACCACACCTGGCTCATCTTGATAGTGCTAGATTAGTTCAGAGTGATTCCATTTACCTCAACTTTAATTTTAACCTATTACTGTTGCTGCATCTTAGGATGCATGTAATCTGTCATGTGCAAAGACATGGTTGAAATAGTTGATGTTTTGACAATTATTTACATCTTGTCACTCAGTTGAAGAAGGGGCACTAGAAGGCAAGTTGTCCTGTGTTCACTGTGAAGCGCGGTTGGGTTACTTCAATTGGTCAGGCATCCAATGCAGTTGCGGGAGCTGGATCACCCCAGCCTTTCAGCTTCATAAAAGCCGAGTGGACATCAGTACTGTCTAATATTTTTCAGGCAACGTCTTTCAGCTAATCCTCCAACCACAAAACTGCTTTCCGGAAAATAATATGTAGAACTCACATCCCCCTCAAACAAGGCATATACTTTCCAAGTCAACCAGAAATATACGAAAGAAACGGATGCCTCTGCGTTTTGTATTTGATTGTGCTTCCGTGCTAGGAGAGCTGTAGTTGGAGATTGAACAAAGAAGACGCTGTCTTGCATTTCGGGCGAATACAGAGTACAGTTTGTCATATGATTTTGGCCAATATGCAGGCTTGTTTGCAACTGTTCGAATATCATGTCATGGAGGTTCATATGTTGGCACAAAAATGTGAGACACAATACGAGGTTAAACAACTTGGAAGGGTTCCGCTCTCCTATTTATGCAAATGAACGATTGCCCACTGCATTTCAGTTTCTTTGCTTCTCCCCATTTCTGGTGAGCTTGTCCTGTTTCAAGCTCGCCAACTGAATTACATCCTTTACTTTTGTATAGTTGAAAACCTGAAAGTGCTTAACGATCAATGCGTAGAAATGGACTTCACATGGACCCAGCTAACCCCGCAACTCCAGCATAATTAACGTTTCAAATTTCTACATTTTCATAGGCTTAGGGGCAATTCATAAGGAGTACGATCTTCTGGACCCATTCATTTGATTTTCTCAGAAGTTTCTCCTGGACCCATTCATGGAGATCAATCTTTGGAAAAAAAAAAGATGAAATCCAATTTGGAAAAAAAAAATCAAGATCGAAATACGGAGTAATATATATAAATTCCCCGACGAGAATTATAGATGGATAAAATTCTTTCCCGTTTTAGAATCTTCAGCTATTTTTTGGGCAGCCCAAAAGGAAAATGCATCAACCCAGCCTCAACTAAAAGCATCTCCTCTGATACTTGCTGCTTATGCCAAGAATTATATTTCACCATCTTTGCTCAAATAATAATCCGAAGTATTTATACAAGTGCAAAGAGACAGAATTAAATAACCCTGTCAAAGGTAAGCTTAGCGTTCATGGGTACCACATGGACTGACTATGCATGTACACACTGGTGTGAAGCATTGCACATGCTCCTAATTTTCTGCTGTGAATGCATACTCATCTTGCTAATAAGAGCTACAATCAAAATGGAGGAGAAAAGAGCAACTAAACGTTAAAAGGAAAACAAATGGGCACAAAAATATACCTTTTCCTCTAGAATAATACTGTGAATACCGTGACTAGTTTTCCTCAATGTGGTGACCACGCCAGGCAATTTCGTTTGGCCAGCGAGTCTGCATCAGAAATCTGTCTCTGGATATGAAACAATATAAGGTTTCATTCTACGGATCAACATCGATGGGATTAATGGGACTGTGCTTCGAGAAGGATGTTTGTAGCCACGTTGACATCATTTCTAGCCTGCACAAGTGCCTGTCGGGCTGAGTTCCTGTCAAAGCCCATGGACACCAGTGTGGCAATGGAGTCCTCTGGCGGCTCCACGGCAGACGGCATGGGAGAAGGGTAGTTCCTCTGAACAAAAACAAATAAGTTCTACAGAAAAAAAATGATCTTGAAAAAGAAATGTAATCATGAAAGAACTTTCATGTGCTTCTAGCTTATATTTTACATATTAGTTTCAAAAGAACAATATTTTGGTTAGAAGATGAGTTTCAAAAGAAAAATACTCGAGCAAGAATCAATCACGTGAATTGACAAAACTAGGGGCTCCCTGGCCCTAGTTAATCTGTTTGGCTTTCATGGACAGTATATATAACCAAAGGAGTGTAGGCTAATATATAGACTACACTTCTCTGGGAATTTCTCATTATAAATATAGGTTGTCAGTTGTTTAGGAGAAGCATCAACTCCGTCTCCTAACAGTTAAACAAATTGGGCCACAAAGTACATAATCTTATGGACAGAAAACTTAGTATTTTACTAGGAACTTGGAAACAATGTTGAGGTGGGTTTTACTTGCAATAGCCAGCTTTTCAACAAATGTACTAAGGAAATAGAAGATAAATTAGAAGCATTAAGCAAAACACTTGCCTCTACTTGGCGACCTGCATAGGATGGTAGGCTTCCCACATTATTCCTTGTTGGTGCTGAAGGAGGACTCCCCATGGTTGGCCAAGAAATCCGGGAAAAGAATGACATAACAAACTCTGGGATCTGTAATGTAAGCAATAAGCAAAAAGATCCACAATCACATTTTCACAAGAAGATAGGGCAAAGGATTTTACACAGTTAGCACTATTTGTGAGTCAATGTTTCTGCAAAGTTCTAAGTCAGGAAGGCATATAAGTTCCCACTCATAACTCACTCACTCTCATAACAAAAGCTTCACCAATGTGCAAAGGAAGATCTCAGATGTAAGGAAGCATTTATTAATATTGGAACAGATTACCGTTTTATCATCGAAAAAATGTTGAATGTTATAGCAGAAAGTGATTACAAGAAATAAACATCTTTCTTTTCAAAGGCAATAGTATCAATAACCTTAGCCTTGCGAATATGAAATACATTCAAACGGTATAAGGAGCCAGCGAGCATGCCACATAACCCCGGTACGATGGATCTTTTCCAGGACGATAAAAGAAGCTGCAAGAAACAAACTAAAATTAGATTTTTCATGGCTCGAGGAAGATTGGAAGGCCAAATATGCTAAAAGAATTTCACATTCAGTCTAGTGCACTATAAACAATACATATGAACCAAAATCGACTTTCTTACCTGCAGACCAGCTAGATATATGAAGGACTTATCGGAGAAGCGCACACCAAATACACGAAACCATGTTGAAACCGGAATATCAAAGAAAAATGGTACAAATGAAGCAAATATGAGACCATAAGGTCCTGACGTGACCAGACTCACCGCAGGATCTGCAAAAATACATGCTATTTTAACACTAGGATCATAACTACAGAATGAAAAACGGGGTTTCCAGAAGAAATACACAAAATAACAATTTAAACACAATCCTTATCCTTGATACACATATAATTGCGAGTAAAAATGACAAAAAAGGGGGGGGGTTGCAAAACAAAAAACATCTTTTACAACCACAAAAAAAGAAGAATATTTCTAAATTTCCTATAGCATCCCCAAGAAGGGGCACCACAAGAATTTCCCTCTAATGGAGTAATTATCAGTTAATAAACTGACACGAAGTCCTAATTATCATTGCTCTTTAAATGACATCAGAAACAGTATGAAACTGTGGACTAAACAGTGGGACCAGCTGCCTACCAAGCATTACAAAGCAAAATGCCAAACTACTACTCGATCGTAATCGCGAAAAAAAAAGCATCTTATTCCAGATAAAAATCCACTTTTTTGAACAAACGGACCGACACTTCAAAGACTACAATTGAGGATTCACTTTCTCTTTCGGGTTGAAGTGCAGAAGAATATCAAAGACAATACATTGGATACTTAAGATGGAGTAAAATTCATCAGTTCGTATCATGGTGTACTTAAATGAGATTTCAATATCATCAATTGACCATCAAATTTTCTTTTCAAGATTTACAATTGACCTATTTTTCAAGTACTTTATTTGGATTCCAACTCATATCCAAGATTTCTTACTAGACACTTGCTCTTTTTTCAGTGTGGGCAATTTTGGAAACTTAAAACAAATTTTCAAGATCTCCCCTTTCCATGTTTACAAAAAAATTTGAGGCATTGCACATAGTCATCAGCTCAAAAACCACCAAACAGGTTATTATATTTCACCAGCACTGTAAGACCAAGAATATGTTGCTTCAATCCATGATCATGAGAACAACTACAAGTCCAACGTTTACAGCCCATCAGAAACATCTAGTACTTGTCCTTTAGTCCTTCCATAGACCCATGTGTATATTGAAGCTGCCCGTGCTTCTACATAATCATCATTAAACAGACGCCAAGCAAGTGTGCCATCTATGTATCTCCATACCTCTCCCTAATTGTCGTTTTTTCGAAATTAGTAAGAGAACTTTGCCACATGGCTGACGTGGAGGGAAAGGACAAAAACAGGAGTAACTAAGAATCAAAAGAACACAAACAAAAAATATTAAACAAGGCAAAAACACATGCAACAGATAAATTAGCAAAGGAAGCTTGGAGCAATGCATACCTTTAAGAAATGCTAGGGCAAGGAACTCGAAGAGTAATGATACTATTACAGAAAACAAGATAAAGACCTGCACAATGGGGAAAGTCAAAGGCATGAAAATATTAATACACTTAGGTACAGAAGAAGTAATTTCTTTTTGGATTTTTCATTTTCTCTTTCCCCCGTGTTTGATAACTGACTGGTGGAAGGATTAACAGGTAATACTACCTACAAGAATAACTATAATTTTACAAGCCAAATTCACAAATCCCAGATATCAAAGAATTTATGTATACAAGTTATCAATACAAAGAAACTGCCATCTATATCTATTGACAATTTCGAAGCTTTGATTCTCAGATTAAAGAGCACAACCCCATAGAATTGAAAAAAGAGAAGCACAGAATCTCTCAATGGGGTAACCAACAATGTCGCCCCTTCAATATTGAGCCCATAGTTTCTTATGTGTCCCCAACCCTAAGAAGGAAATCCAAAGGCAGACTGCCAGCATAGATTTTCAAAAAGTCAACTTCAGGGATCCCTGTTAAAAAACCAATAGAATAGTGTCCATGCAGCTGACTCGTAATGAGAAAGGATGAGTTGACTCAAAAAGGGGTAAGGAGAAGTCAATCATCATACAACCATTGCTTTGAAACCAAATCAAGAATGATGAAACCACCAGACTATGTTAACTCGCGATGATTTCATAACTGAATCTACATGGTGTATAAATGGCGCCTTCCACATTCAATTCATTAAACTCAAGGTTTAGGTTCCCGCCCTCAATCAAGTGCCGCCAGTAATCACAGTGTGAAGTCCTATCACTCTTAGAGAATTTTTTCTCCACATTGTCATCTCTGGCAAGTTCAGGCATGAAACTACATGATTTTGAGTTCTATTTGACCAAATCCAATTATTTGGATCAAGGATTTAGAATGTATTTAAAGCAACAATAAATTCAAACCACTTCTTTATATTATTTTCTCTTAGTGGCTTTTGGCAATGGAAGATTCCTCATTTCTTCTAAGCATCAAGGAGCCCATTGAGTCTAGTATTTTTTCAAACATGAAATATGCTCGAAGGGCACACTATTAGAGAGTAACTAGAAGAAAAAAATTTCTATCAACAAATGTTTATGCTGCATGCTTTCTTCGGCGTTGTGAGTTTGGTCGTTCTCTCAGTTCAGCACATTTTTCTCTTAATTCTTCTGATACCATTGGCCTATGAGTTAAAATGAAACCACTCACTCTTTCTGTATCACCTTATCATTAAGGATTTGACCCAATCAAAAGACAATAATCCCATTTTAGAAGGCATGGTTGTGCTAAAAAAAAAGAGAGAAAAAAAAAGGCATGGTTGTACCAAACTAGATAATGTAGTGATGCAGACTCATATAGCTGAACAGAATAACTACATCGCTAGATAATAATGCGAACAACTTGGACAGGTACAAGAAAAATAACCCGATATCAATTAGTGAGCTTCACAAAGAAAGCTTTTGAATCACGTTCCTCTGGTATACATCCAGGAAATTTGCATCATAGTCGTAATTCAGAATGTATTTCATTTATCCTATGGCACTGATTACACATGAGATATTTCTGCAAAGCTATATCTCGTATTTATAAGACATCAAAGCTGAACTCATGAATAGTTTAAGCCAGATGATTGCTCACAGAGTACTTATTCGATCCTATCTGTCTCTCAAAGACCCTGAAGTAGTATAGCAGGTAGAGTCCAAACAGCAACTCTGGTGTGGATGAAAAGGCAAACACTGACACTATTAACTTCCAAAGTCGAAGCCTCCCAAAGATATCCTGTCATAACAATAAACAATTTCATATAAATGCAAACTGAATGTAACTTTGAAGAGCTCATGGCACATCTCAAAAGGATAAAGACAAAACATAAACATATCTGGGACACACAGTACACCATTATAAAAGTGAACTTAACGCAAGCCACTACCAATACAGTCAGTAAAACTTGATTTGCACCCTTCCTCACTAGAGTTTGTTACTTGGACCGCATTTAAGGAGTTACTATACCACCCACACCTCCCCAAGAAAAATGTCACATAGCTGTAAGTAGCCCCCCCCCCCCCCCCCAACGCACAAACAAAAAATAGAAAGAGCTTTCCACGACCACAAACTTGACCCATGGGGACTTTCCCCACTGTGGAAGTCCACCTACCCCTATTTTTCTCAACCAACTTTGTCCATACGTAATCCCACTACTCACCTTAACCTGAAAGTGGGCAAAAAACGTGCACCTTCAATTGTCTCCAGTTTCACACGTGCACCAAAAGCCCCCAACTCATAACATCCTATGGTGCGTTAATAATAATGAATTAAATCCGCCTTGCATAGGAATTCAGCCTGGCCTCTAATTGAACTTCACATTGCAAGCATAAAATATAACGTATGAAAAAGAAATAACACCCATGATATTGAACTCTCCATTCAAGAATCTTCAGATAATATGATGTTAAATAATTACACAGTAAACAAACATCAAATTGGAATTAAAAAAAAGATTTTATATATGCATTTAAGATAGAGAAAATAGAGCTAAGACTCCAACTAAGCCATCCCTGTTCAGGGTCAGGAAACCCGTATCCAATGACAGCTGAAAAGAAACAGTGCATCCATAAAATGGTTTCATGAAAAAATGGAGTAAAGCCTGAATCCAAACTATCCCACAAACAGAGACACATTCTCCGATTCATGTCAAAGCAACAACATATCAGTTCGAGGTCTCCAATGATGATGATGAAAATAAACAACAACCCAGATTGAAAACAAGTTCGAAACACGAATGAAAGCCACAAGTCGACCTCAATTTAGCTACTTCTACAGAAAAGCAGAAAACCGATTCAGTCACCTGAAAAAGCAACAGTATGTAAGCTACTGTTGTTTCTTACGGTGATGAAAGGAAAAAACATGGCCCACATTGAAAACAAATTCAAAAGTAAAATTAAACTACGCTTTTAAGAACCAAAGATCATCACTAAGTACATAATTAACAAAAAAGTTCCATAATTTGTACTCTCCAATTCAAGCTACTACCAAGAAGAACACAACGAAACGAAACGAAACGAAACGATACAAAACAATAACACTCGCAATAACATCTAGGAAAGCAACAAATTCATCCGAATTTACAAGAAACCCAAATTAAATCACCAACGCAGATTAATAAGAAATATCGAGATGAGAAAGGAGTACCAGATATGACAATCCGAGTTTACTAGAGCGGCCTTGGACCCCAAAGAATACGGTGAAGAGGGCAGATGCAATAATGAAGGCTCTTGTGACAGGAGCATTGTCTGTCAAAGAAGAAAACAGAAATGTTTGGAAAATCAAAGAGGAACATAGAAAAGGGTACGAAACACTAATACTTGAAGAAGATTGTGGGATTATAGTATAGGAGAGAAAGAGTATTCGACGCACTGAAGCCAGATGGACCGCCGTTCATCTTCTTCTCAGTGACGGAGAGAGAGAGAGAGAGACGAAGCTCAGGAACGACTTTCTGTAGAACCAGTTTTTCCTCTGATTTTTCTCTGTGGAATTCTCTCTCTCTTCTCTTTTCTTCTTACTTTCTCCCGTTTACCTTTTATTTATTTATTTCATGTTTAGGTGGAAAATATGGTTGGCATAAAATAGAACTCTTTCTTAGCGAAAAAAAAACAGAAAGAAGCAGGGTATATTCACTTCTTCTTTACAAGCCCAATCCGAAACAACTTCATTTTGAAAATTATCAGTCTTTTATAGACTTAGAAAAAAAAAAAAAGATCAGTCTTTTATAGGGTTAAATATGGAAAAATCCATTTTTTTAGTCTTTAAATTTTACAGTATTTTGGACTTCAAAAGAATGGTGTGATCTATTTGGACCAAATACCTCCTTCTTCCCAACCTCTCTTACAAATGCATATGATCAATGGGTCACTTTCCCACATAAAATTCTTCTTACATAAAACATTTCACCCTTTCTCCGATTTTATATCCAGTTTAATCTCCTTCCGTGGATCTTAGGTTGAAAGTTTATCTTCACCACTTATAATGATTCAGAAATACTGAGCCAACATTTTGCATAAAATGGTTGAACACTTTCACCCATGATCACTTTCTTCAAGCGATAATCAAGGCTAAAACATACACAAGAATCACATCTACAGTTCTTAGCACAACGGAGCCAACTCCAAGCGAAACTGGCAACCGCCAAATGCAAATAAGACTACAAAAAAAAAAAATAATAATGGAAGTTCTCTCCAAACTTTCCGAAGAAGAAACTAATCAGACTGAAAAAAAATTTCTCCTAATAGGCACAATCCCTCACTTCCTGATACTGAAGATTATGTTCTTTATTTTGAAGACTCACAAGATCCTTATGCGGATTATGAATGCAATCTCTCTCCCCATGATCTAGAATCTAGATGCACATCCGCCTACCATCTTGCTGATGAATGAACAAGATAGAGAAAAAGACCAAAGCACCCCTACGGAAGAGAACATCTCGAATGCAATCTCTTTTCTTCCGCAGGGGTGCTTCAGTCTTTTTTTTCTTTCTAGATAGAGAAACTCTTAAGTCTAGATGATGATCTCAGGCTGCAAGCATCCCAAATTTGTTTTTCTAATGGATGCAACTCAGCTGACATTGACTTTTTTTTTTTTCTTTTTTTAATGAAAGAGGACGGTATTTTCAAACTTCATTGATAAGCCTCATTTATGGCAAATGAATGTCCTAGTTAACACGAGAGTTTATTTAGGGAGGATGCTATGACTTGTTTGTGTTACTCGAGAGTTTATTTAGTTATAAAGGTGGTATTTATTGCCATAATAATTTTCTAGGCCTCCGGCAAACTAAATAGCATCAGACCAACTATCAATAGATTCAAAATGATGCCGGAGGGCAGAGATGCATGTCCTGCAGCAGCAAAATAGTATAAAACGTAGAAAGAGGGAAAGACCAAAAGAATAGAAAGGGTAAAAGTTAGAGATTTGAAATGATCATAAGAGTAGTTTAATAAGCAAACTCTGCAGGAAATGGCGTTGAAAAGATATTACCCTACAGTTTGGAACTACATAATCATGCAGATTAAGAACTTTGCTTCTGACAAAAAAAAATATTGATTGAAAATTCTGGAGCTCATCTCTTCATTTGTGTGCAGATCATCCACATTGCAGATGGAGAAGTGTCATCTGTCCCTGAAAACCACTGGAATTTTCATATCTTTACAATAGATGAACCATCATTTTCCAGATATGTCGAGCATATATAACAACAAAACTAGTCAGGAAGCTACTGAGTAAATAGTCTTAATACTATATAACAAGATATATATATATATTGTATACTATATTTGCATCTATTTAAGGCCTCTCCATGCCTAATCACAATCCTTGAGCTTCATATTCATCCTCTTAAGATGACTGCTACGCCGTGAGCTCTTTTCATTCACTGCCCCAGATGAAAAAAACAAGAGGGGGGCATATTTACAAGGCAGGCATGATTAAGTGTGGACAGAAGTCGTCCTATTCCAGGATTTGAGTTGGCCAGAGGCGTTTCCACATTGTGATCTCCTCCTTGTTGTAAAGCTTCCTAATTCCACCATAGAAGCCATCTGCTTCATTGCCTGCCTCCCGGTGATCCTTCCTGTTTATCACCATTCGCCTCCATCGTGAGCCAGGGGTATATTGGTTGAACTCCAATATCACTACATCTGTCAGCCATAGTACACCATAAGAAACTTAACAGAAAGTTGTCGACGAATTAAAAAAAGGGAACTAAAAGAAGAAAAGAATCCCAATTTTGCTGCCGCTGCTATGCTTCAAGTGTAACAGATGATCAAGGTCAGAAAACTACAAATGCTTATTATTCTCAGTGAATTGGTAACTTGGTTAACTACTCTGGGGCCATAGATTCAATGAAGAGCAAACTTGAAGTGCCTTGACGATCAGTACAAAAGGCAGTGAAACTCAAGGTATCTGGAGTTTTTTATGCATTATCAAGCCAAAATGAGCACCTGAAGGAAACTAAAAACTTAACGTACATGGAGAAATTGCCTTTTCAGGAAACTACTATCACTTGAGAACTCAAATCTGATAGAGGATTTGAAGATTAAGTTAAGATTGTCAAGTTGTAAGTATTTTATTACCGGGATCCAATCATAAGTTATTGACTGGTAGAATGAATCAAAACACACAATTTCATATAAGGTGAGACATGGCTTTTAAATTCATGACAAAGTACTCAGAAAGAGGATGTACTTGAATTGGATTATTAGGGTGGACTGGAGACAAATTTTGGGGATTCAGTGAATCATAATTCGTATTTATCATTTATTGTTTTACACACATTGAATCTTTTGAGATAGGAAACGTTGAAGAAAGAACAAAGCACACAATAAACAGATACTCAGAAATGAGTGATATTTGAGATCGCAAATGACAGAAAGGGCATATAGTGCTTACTTCCTTGCATTCTAACCTATTAGATAGGGAGGGCTATATCAAGATTGGCATGGTCTGCTCACTAGATATGGCTCCAATCAATACTAATTTCTCTTCTGAGGTTCAGATAGAGTAAGATATTTTGTTACTCTCATTTGTTTATTGTGCATAGTAGGAAGGGTTAGACTTCTTGATTGTTTCCATCTGTTCTGACTAGTTTTTAAGTTATCTCTTAAGTGAACACAGGAGTGGCAAAGCTTTATATTATATTTTAAGATAAATGTCATTACTGAAATTCATTGATCAGACTACTCCTACCATAATGGATCACTATACTAATTAAATATGGCACTATCAATTCAACATCGAAATGCGACTAAGATTCTTACTCTCTAATATGAAAAGGGAAAAGAATAGTACAACATAATCACCATCCAAAGTCTTTATGTTTTATGTGAATGTCTCTCTAGGTGAATCATAATTTTTCAAGCAAACCATTTGTGTTCGGCGTGATTCTAATAGGATAGTTTGGGGGTTCTATTGTCACGTTGTAGGCAGTGCAACATAGATAATATGTCGTGTTCAGACGTCAAGTCTTATGAATTCAACAATTAGAAATTTACGGATCTAGAAGCTCGTATTCATAGTAAAGCTATAAATAAATAGACAGGGCAAACAGTTTATATCGCTAAGGCCCACTCTTCTCAATCCTCAATAAAGTTATAGACAGATAGAGTAAGATGAATATTTAGAGCTCTTTTATACTAAAACTGGTGTGAGATACGTATGGTCTTCGTGGTGGGTGTATGCTACATGCGTTGAAGTTTGTTGGCGTATTCGCACTGTACCGACAGTCTAAGCTTACGAAAGTGCCATGGCGACTATAGTATAAGCGATGTGTAGGGAGAATTCCGTTCATTCTCATGATAACCATTTTCCCGAGAAATTATCTGACTATTTTGAGACGATAATACTCAGAAAGACGAAATTCAAGCACTAATATAATTAATATTGTGAATGTTGCACCCTTCAAAGAAAAAGTACAGAATTAAGATGATCTTCACAATCACTCTTAGGACTAAATCTGGCGAAAGCGCGTTGACTATGCAGGAATGTCTCATTCCCATTCACAATTTGCATCTTCGAACAGCTGTTCCTTATGATAGAGATACCCATACTATAAAGTCCTGGCAGAAGGATTCAGAACAAGTTATGACAATTGTGTAAGAATTGTAAGATGTAAAATAAGGTTTACCGGAACAGATAATGAACAATTTTCCTTGTGCCATTCTTTATATATCTTAAAGAATAAAATTTAAGAGATATGGAACATGAAAAACTTGTTCATTTCAAAGCAACAGCTAATTATAGGGAAAATGAAATATGATGCTGCAGAACAACGTATTGTTGAAATTGGGCGGGTCGGAGGGAAATCGATGTATTAGGCGGGGGTAACTTTGGTCTGAAGAAGACTCCAATTCTCTCCATCCTTCAAACCTTACCGAGGGAATTCTGCTCTACTGCTGTTTTCTTCTCTTTGCGTCCATTTCTTCACGTGGGAAAATTCAATCATGAGGAATTCTCCGTTGACGGTGGATTACTTAACGGACGCAAAGGATAGTGGTCAAAAGTCAACGTATTTCATTGGGAGGGGAGAAGGGTGTATTAAGGCAATAGTGACGCGGGATTGATTAATTTAAAAATTTGGGTGGCGCTCGTTCAGGGCTTATTTTGTCTTTTCGTGACTCACTTTAGGGAGCTCTTCCCTCGCTGTTTGGGTCACTCGCCCATGAGGTGAGTATTCGGTGACATGAAACAGCGATTTGTTGCTCTCAAATAAATCGTCTCTGAGGGGGCTCTAGTCGAGTAAAGAACTTAAGCGGTCTCCAGTTCTATGATAAATAATCTAGAACGATCTCTCAAATTTTAGATTATTTGTGACCTCTCTACTTTCAGTAAGTCAAAGAATTATGTTGTTTTTCTAAATTATATTTGCCATCTCCAATGATCAGAGACAAATATGTGTATTATAGTATTTACACTACAAACTTGGGTTTATAATTTTTGGAGTTGATGACTGTTGTACTGGACAGTTTTTTCTTTAAATTAAATCGTGATAGGGTGGTAAATTAACGAATTAGTCTTCTCTCAATACTCTTTTAATGACTCACAGACTTGAAGATCAATAAAATTGTTTAGGCATGAATTTTCATGATAATGTCATGGTGTTTTGCTTTTGCCTCTGGAGAAGAACAACTCATTCCTATAGGGTTCCTTGCCTTCGGGGCAGTTGTGCAGTTTCGGGTGGCGGAATTACGAATTTATTCATAGCTACGTGTATAGGGTACGTAAATAAGGAGTGAGGAAATAGTAGAATTCAACATGGTTTACTTTGTTTTCTTTTGTTTTAAATATATAATTTATTAGAAACTCAAAGAACGTCTGTTCCTATCGAAAATTAATGACAGATGTTCATTGATGTATGAGTATGTTCTATTATATACTCATAGACTCCACATGCAAAAATATGAGCGATCGAAAATATGTAGTATTGTGTGTAGTATCTTATGTAGGCTATTAAGTTTCAAGAAGTACTATAATAGCAACTTTATGCATTTGAACTAAGAGACGAGCAGGTTATTTAAAACTTAAGACATATAGTAAAGAGGTGTATCTGTCCTTTTTAATATATCACTAGATCATCGATATATATTGGGACTGAATCGTGATAAACTCAATAAGTCATTTGCTACACTTAAATTTATATTAAGATGAAGATAAACAAGAAGACATGTATCGAATTAATCAACTTGGCCAATAACTGCCCTGTGGAACTTTTGTCCCATAACTACGTTTATTCTTAGTTATTGGAGTTATAAACCAATAAAGAACAGGCACACCACGAAATAAGGACTCAAGAAAAAAGATTTTAGTCTATAGCAATTATGATTCTAAGAGAGGATAGTTAAAATGTATAGGGTATACACTATAGAGTTTGCTAGAGTTCTTAACCATTAGGTTTGTGCCGTATTTCTCGATATCGTTCCCTCTAATACGCCATCATCACCAAACACATTTCATATGTTTTCTATCGAGTATCAGATGATGATGTTAAATAAAACTCTGCATAAGGGAGTGGAGAGTAAACAAGGCAAGTGTGTTGTTTAGATATTATGCCTGCACTCAAGGTAGTCGACTCAGGATACCATGGCAGCCATACTACGATTTTATCGTTAAAGAATTGGAGAAGGGAGAAGAATTACATATTATGTAGGTATGTATCGGCTATAAGGCACAAAGTAGAATGGGCAAAAAGATGCACGAAGAATTGATTTGAGAATAATTCAATCAGTTTCACTTGCTCTACTTACATTTCTATACCATAATGTTAGACATATTTAGGGCATTTGTGGTATGGTCTTCAAAATAGGCATGGGGATTTGGCTAGGCGGGCATTTTGAAAGCATTTAACACTGGGACGCTCTTGCTCAAGAGGAGCACTCCAGTAACTTCTTCTTGAGCCAGGACACAAGAAAACTTGATAACTCCCCCCAAGACCAAGGCGGTAACTCACCCTTCCATGGAGGGAGTGGCTTGTGAGTGAGAGACTTGGAGAGGAGGATGAAGGAGACACACGAGATTAGGAAGTAATGACGGACCGCCGAATTCGGATCCATTGAGCCAAGTTGAAGAAGTACACGGATAGGAAGGCGGGACTTGATTTAAGTGGTGGTTTGAGGGGATCAACACATCGAGAATAGGATTTTTTAGAAAGAAACTTAGAATCTTGAGGAGGAATAATTCTGGAAGAGAAAGCAATGGCTGTAGAAATGCGATTCATTATTTACTATACCATTTAGAAATCGTGTCTATGCGGGTAAAGATATGGTGACAGAATGTGCCATTTCGACAGTCTATTGTTCTATATTGCTGGTCGCTCTCTTCTTGCTCTGACTTCAATACCTAGAGAAAAGCATAAAAAATATGACTATAAGTAAATTAGAATAACTTTCACATCTTGAAGGAAAGGTGGTGTTATGATGGAGGAATAACATGGGACTTTCTAATTTCTTTTCTGTGCATACTGTATAGAGGCTACGCGCAGTGTAATTCCAATACGATCAGTGCTACATAATACAACATTATTAGATTCCTTTGAGTCTCTTCATATTATATGATTGAGGGTAAATCTTCTGTAGACATTTATCCTGATCCGGGTCAACTCTGCTACCGAATACATAGGTCTTTCCGCATATGCACACTGATTATGTTTTTTCTCACAGAACAAAGAGAAGTTCTATCTTTGAATCAGGTGAGGGACAATCGTAACAAATACGTCGAGGCCTTGATGTTCTAATTTTGGCATTGAGCAGATCGCACAGGGGCACATGCGATTACTCTCTCTCGTCATATCAGCGGAGATACTGACTATAAAGGGTGGTGAGTGGTCAGTTGATGGGGGATTTGTACAAGATATTTTCTCTGATTTTCTTTGTCAGTTGGATATAGAGAAAATCAATAGGCTATTGCAAGGAATCAAGTTCTTTGTATTAAGGTTGGATTTATGAGTAGTTCATGGGCATAAAGTACGTCATGATACCAGATGGCAATTGATACTTATTAATTTATTGATGAATAAGTTTGTAGCCAAATTCTGGAAAGATCGTAGACAAATAAGAATATAGACAGAACTTAGTAGGCGGTAGCAGACTCACTGGGCAAGCTTTTGGCTGGTGACACCAGGAATTTAGCGTGAGGATATGGGTAACAGTATTAAGCTCTCTTCCTTAAGATTCGTTCTATAACAGTACCACATCTATCCTTCATCTCCTTCCTTACAATTCATTAGGAGCATGTATTACAAGGAAAGTTGGGATTTAATCAGCAGTAATACAATTGGAAAGCTTTTGCTCAGAATCTTTTGACTAAGATGATGGATAGATGATCGAGGATCAAAACCGGCTTGCAATTTGGTACTCTGGGTCAACTTCAGATGTTCCATACGCAGACATCTCTTTCAAAGATATGTCGCATTTCTTTAGTGTCGTTCTCTATTTGAAGCTATCACAATACTCCTCATTTCTGATACATACGAGGCTCGGTACTGAACTCATCCCGTTAATTTGAAGCCTTCCAGTGCGGTGTTGAACGCACATTTTTTCGATGGTACGGGTTTCCTCTATATGGTTGGTTGTCACTTACGGTAAAGTCAGGGCATCGCCATCGGGTGTATTGGAGTATGTTCGGGCAAGGGGCTACGCATGTATACTTTTCTGAAAAAACCTTTCAACAGCCTTGACACAGAATAATTTCCAAGACCGCTCTTTGGAAACAGAGCTTATTCTGCTCGGGTACTTTTCATCTTTCGAATGCAATACGGAATGTGAATGCGACCACTCGGCCGGATGGGATAGTGGTTTGCAGTTATATACTCAACGTGTTTTATACCCAGACTATCGCTCTGACAAGGAAGTGACTTGACATTTAGCACCTAGGGTACTCAAGTCCTAACCTTTCTGTTTGGCATGAATACCTATTTCTCCGTTAGCTTTATAAGACAATTTTTGTGTGATATATTTTAGGATATATATTATTTTTCTCTTTGTTATATATATAGTATTACTTTATGATATAACTACTCTCTCATGCGGCACTGTATTCAATTGATTCTTTGTTCTCTACTTTAGTTGCGTTATATTTGGCGGTTGAGAGCTATGGGAGGGAAATTATGTTAAGACCTTTTTGGTGAGTATCTATATACGTAATAGTACTTGTCCAAGCATTGAGAGACGTGAAACCTGACATTCGGTCGCACAAGTGAGCCATATGTGCCCCTTATGTCTACTTAGTTGTTCGTGGGTGGCTAAGTTGAGTGTCTACAGTTAAGTTATACAACAAAGGGCATGAAAGCAGAAATCTCATCGCACACGTAATATTCTCGAGATTTTAGTGGTAACTAACTCCACCTCTATGTCGTTTACAGTGGGCTTCATCACTTTATAAAATTCTGCATGTATTTGCACTAAGTATTAGAGAATGAGTGCAAATATAAGTAAGGTGATTTTATGGGAAAATGGGCGTGGAATTTGTGAGAGGTTTTCGTTATATTGGTAAGTGTGATCTTGTCCAACAATAGTTAGTAGCGGGTTGGTGGAGTATGGCGTCACAGACTTAACTAGAATGGTTAGTGATAGTCTCGTTGGATATGGTTTTGAGCCAAGATGTACGTGGTTGTGAAACTCTAGCTCTGGAACTTTGGCATAGTGATTCTTGTATCTTAGAGCAAAGTTCATTACGAGACCGGAACAGTTTTTGCCTTTTGTTAGCACGATTGTGTTAGCATGTGTTTTGAGGAAAATGCATTAGACATATTCTCGGCAGTTGTCTGGTGAAGGTTGGAGCATACAATAGTGTGTAACATCGCTAGTGGGTTAGGTTGTTGCAGCATGATTGGATTGATCGCCGAGAAAGTGGACTTAATTGACTCTAACTAGAGCCATATAACTATGTAATAGATAGTCGTAACGTATTCAACATCTTGGGGGTGGATGCTTTTGGTGAGATAGAGCAAGGGCTTAGTGGTTTGTTCAAATAATTAAACGATTCAGACATGTGGAGCATTTTTTGATTGGCGGTGAGATTGTGTGTTCTAGTCTTCGACTTAGGAGGGACAGGCTGCTAATGAGTGATATATTAAGACAGATGAGGGCCTTGGGCGAAATTCTAACAGATTGAGTGCCTTTTATAATTTTGGATGTATGAAAATAAAGATGTAATTAAGGATGTAGGTTGGCTTTTAATTTTTTTTAGATTTCAATAATTACTTGTCAAAGTGTTAATTCGCCAAAAATCTTGATGTAATATTGATTTTTCTTAATTTGTATATTGCTAATGCCATTTAATCTTTTACTTGAGTTATAATATATTTATTATAAACAAAATAATTGAAATTTTACACATTAAACACAAAGGAAAAGAGACTAAAACTTAAATAAATTTACAGAGTATCAGAGATAAGGATGAATAAATTTAGAGAACACAATACAACTCTAAAATAATTGAGGAGTTAAAGTGGAAGAATTTTTAGAAATAAGTATTTTTTAGTGACTAGTGATCTTGATGCTAAAGATAAGAGTTAAGAAACACCAATAAATTATAAGAATAAACAATGGAATAGTTCAGAGATAATTTTTGGTTATTTTTGGTACTTAACAGATATTGTCTCACCTAAATTTATCAGTTAAGGCGTTAAGCCCTTGTAAAGATAGATTTTTAATTGTTAATTAAGGCTAAAGGGCTAGAAATATCTAACTGTAAAAAAATTAAATAAATTAGTGTACACTACAAAAAAAAATGTTAATCTAATATGAAAAGCTAATTTCAAGGAGATTTTATAGGAATTTTCATTAAAGAAATTGAATTAATTGACTGAGATTTTATTTGGTTTCTTTGAATTAATTGCAATTATATATTTAAATAATGTTGATTTATGGGTTAAATAAGACTTTTAAATAAACAGATGAAGAGTTAATAATTCATTCAATCAAAGAGATTTAATAGCCTCTTCAATCAATATATTCTTTATTTTTGAGCCCTCAACATTATATATTTTTTAAAAAAATATATCATTAAAGAAAATTTTGAATTAGAGTCTACTAAATTTGGGAAGTTAATGCTCCTTCAATCAAGGAGATTTAAAGCCTCTTTAATCAATATACTCTTTAAAATTAAGTTGTTTGGACCTTGACATTAATTTTTTTTAAAAATATACCATTAAATAAAATTTTAATTTGGGGCCTCCTAAATTTGAGAGCCTTAGGCAACCGCCTATTTTAGGAAAATCTGTTCGGAGTTACCTTGGTGGTGGTGGGATTGCGTTGCCTACGGTAGGCCCTGCGGCCCATTACACATTTGAGTTAACTTTTGCCTGATATTCGTAAATTAAGCAATAATAGGAGGGGCGATACGTTGAGGGCATCCGTAATTTGTAGTAATCCTAAGATTGGTTTTGAAGAGGGATCCCAAGGGGACTGATAATATTTTAGGTAATCTATAGTAACCATAAAGCAAATGCTTTTCATGAAATGCCTATTTAAGACCTTAAAAGAGCACCCATAGCTTTCAATTAATGCTTTTCACTTGGTTCTCCCAAAGTGGTGGTTTAAGACTTCCTTTATTCAAAGTTTGTCGAGTTGGATTTTTCTAATATGCAATATGCATGCAGAACTTATAGATGAGCGCGCGGCCACCAACTATTTCCTACATTGATGGAACACTGGTCAGCAGCAGTTAATGGTCCGTGTAGTTCGACTATGCTTTGATTTGTGTCAGTAACATTGTACTGTTTGGAGGTTTATTGCCTATTTGGGGGTTCCACTGGTTTTTTTATCAACGCTCTCTATATCTAGGCTATGCGAGATGATTTCTCTAATAGTTATATTTCGGGTTTTTGGTTAAGGTAGTAGGGGTCCACCTATTTTTGCCCAAATGTTTTCTTCGGGGTTTTGGGCTGCATACAATTGTGGTACACAGTGTGTACACCATATATTTAGAGAACCTCCAGGTTACGTTGAATACAGAATAGTTCATCTTATGAGTAGAAGCAGGGGACATATGAATCGTATAAAAGCTACGCGCACAAATTCTAATGGCAAGATAAAGCGAAAAAACATATGTACTTATACAATTATATTTATTAGTAGTCATGTCTAGTATGAAAGATATAAGAGTAGAATAATCAAGTGTGGCAGCGAAGTAATAGAATAATTTCGCTGAAATTAGAATTTTTGACGCTATACTTTTTTTTTTTTTTTTTAAAACTTATATTGCATTATAATTGGTTAGAAAGAGACGTATGGAATTTGTCCGAGCAAAGTGAAAAGACTATTGAAGGCATTTTAGGTTATTAAAAAACTTAGATATTGTATTTTTTTTCCTTTTGTGGGGCCTAAGTAAGCTAAACTTTTAGAGATGAAATATTCTTGAAGATAGCAAAGCAAAAATTTGAGAAAACTAAATAAATCTTTCTCAAGATATCATTACTAATTTAGGTTATAATATGTTTACAGGAATAATATTCATTCGAATTCTGTAAATCCTATAAACTACTTTAGGCCACTGGGATCCATACTCCACAATATTTCATATTGAGGTAACTCTTACGTTATGCAAATACACAATTAATGCAAGAACTATTGAGAAATTCCTAAAAACATTTTTTGTATATTATTATGGAGGTGTGCGGTTGGTAATGAAGGGTACTTTTTAAATTGCCAAGACTGGGGTTTTCGTAGGGAACAGGTAGGAACAGCTACATCGCCTATGATTGATATGCACAAACGAATTCTCTATTTTAATCCATCACAGTTGGGAATCTTCATCAACCTCTCAGTTGGCGGGTGGGAAGCATGCAAGTGGGCTTTTTTTCCATGAACAGGAGGACAGTCTTCTTCATTATAAGCTTTTCCTTTCCTTAAAAGCTATCAAATATGGATTGTAATATTGGAAGATTTCTGTTGATTTCAAATGGGGAGGGGTGGATGGTGGTTGGGGAACCTTTAAATTTTGGAATCGGTACATTAATAAGCTTTTTTTTTTTTTTTTTTTTTTATTTACATTTTTTTTTTAATTATATTATTCTTTTCGGATGGCGTCGTTACAATCTGTATACCACACCTTGTACAGAACGCCGCTTCAGATTAGAGGGACGAACTGCAAAAGACCCACCATTATTTTTCAATAAATAAGAATCCCACCAGTAATAATTGTTTTCATCAGCTGCAATATATTTGCGATCGAATGTCAGCTACTGTAAGCCACACATGGAATACACAAATGAAAATGAAAGAGAACTTGAAAAAAGTGAAAGCGCCCACACATGGACGGTTTTACTTCTGAGACCCTAAAGTGGACAATATGATGTGGATCGACAATGAGATCCCAATCTCTAAAGTAGCCGTAAAAATAGATCCTCTTCTGGTTGGATTGCGAACGAACAAGAGGGCCGACATCGGATCTACGGGGGGAAGGGCATTTGGGATGGAGATCTTTTCGTTTTGGGAAGATCATGTGGGATTATGCGGCTTAATAAGCTTTGGTCACAGGGTACTACTGTACGTCAGATTCCACTCTGTGGTTGTCGGCGCTCCACTGGTTTGAAAGGGTACGATGGAGGGGAGACCACTCCTCAATTACTTACGGGCCTCACTCCTTCCCTTTCGTGCCTCCCTCTAGGTGCGGTTTAATGCCTGGTCTTGCAACTTTTTTACGATGTTGGTTCTATTTTGTGAACATTCGAGGAAAATTTTTCGAATCCTTTCTCTCTAAGAGAATTAGTGTGGGCTCTCATTTAGGGGTGCTGGGTGCGGTCTGAGGTCTTAAGTTTCGAATCCTTTTCCAGTATGGCACCGGGGATTCATTACTGGGGTCAGAACGGTATTTCGAGGCACAAATGGGTATACTTACCTAAATCCTCATGTGTTTTTGAAAAATTGTCTTGGCCACTTGAAATTTCTACCAGCACTTTATGACGCAAACTTCTAGGTCTAAAGGGGTTGCTTTGCCTATTAAGCACTAGATCTTATTCTCAAAACTATAAATTACAACTCTCCAGATGCAGATATAGAGAAAAACTCCCTAACATAGGAAGTTGTTTTCGCAAGGATATAGCTTCAGAATATTATTATATTTGCAACAATACACTAAAAATTAAATTTAGCAATATAATACTTTATACTTTCTGTTAATTATTATATAAAACATACACACCATATAGGTGTTTATATTTCTACTGATCTTTTTTCAAGAGATGTTTCTATATTCTGTGATAAATGATCATTTCTATTTATAGTTTATGATTTAGTGAGAGATGAGGGCACAACGCATATAGATCACTATTATGGAATCATAGATGGTTAGCATCTAAATAATTAGATATGTATTTTGTTCAGATTATGGGTACAATATTTCGTTTCACATATCTCAACTTTATTGAGTCTCAATTAGGTGTGGTGTAAGATTGATGCTCTTGGCTGTAAAGTGACCTGCTGGACGGATCACTATATATATAAAAAGGCATAAGTTATCTATTAGGAAGAGGCTGAGACAGCACATTTATTTGAGGCAGAGAATAGGGATTTTAAAACAAAAATAAATTAGGGAAGAAATTGATCAAAACAAAAACTTAGGGACGATTTTTAAAAAGGGTGTAAAACCCAGGGACTAAAAATGGGGGTTATAGAGTTGGAAAAAAGTGAAAAAGAAAAGATTTTGAATGCATATTAAATTAAAAAAAATAAAGAGATTATTTTATAATTTTTTTTTTTTTTTTTTCACTTTTCACTTTTCACTTTTCCGTTCCTTTCTTTTTTTATTTTTTTCCTTTTTGTGGTACTTTCATCTTGATAAGCATATTCTTTGCTGTCACGCCCTGTGCCAGTACTCCCTAGACTCACCTAGAGATGATATGCACATAGTGGAGATTAAACATGAATTGATCTAAGGATATTGAATGTTTGGCTTTAAAAAGCTAGGGAAACAGTGTATTAAAAGTTTTGTAATTAGAAATATATATGAAGAAAGGAAAATTAATATTTTCAGGAATTTTATGAAAATGCAACATAGTAGAAAATTCTAGAAGTCAGAATTTCTAGCTTGAATTACGAAAAATAAAATGAGGTAATTAAGAAATGAATTAAAAATTTGGAAGTTAAAGAAATAAATGAAGTTAAGAAAATAAAATATTGCAAAAGGAAAGAAATAATAAGAAAATTTTGAAAATGTAAACAGTTCCACTAAGATCATGGAGTTTCTCTTTTACAAAAATGTCCTACAAGAGGAAAACAAAAGTAAAGAGAAAGTGTACAAAGCGAAGCTGACTAAAGCTTTCCGTACTACACATTCGTGAACTACCTATCAGAAAATACAAGCTAACTAAACCCAACCCTAAAACAAAAAGAAACTATCCTCCGGCTCAGCGTCGGAGGTTAGGGCAATAATCTCGTTCTCCTTGGTGCCCTTTCGCAGGCGGGGTCGGTGGCGAAGGGACTATGTGCGGAGAGCCGGATCTACATCTACTAACCCGAAGTCTTCCTCAAGGGGAAGTGGGGGCAGGGATGGACCTTTGAGGTACCATTGGGGCTCGTACCCCATGTATACCTTAAGTGTATCTGTGACATACGTCCAAATCTTAACAATTAATTATGGGTCTTTCTCAGAACTGTTCGCTAAGAAATGTCTTCATTTGTCAGGTTTGATGTCCATAACAATACATACAAAATAATAAACAAATAAAAGAGGTGAGTCCTACTGACTCAGTAAGAGGGAATAGGGGACATGACATGCAACAATATAAAATAGAAAGTAATAGCATAGAGAATAAATAACCATAAAGCAATATTCGTAAGCCAATTAATGCGGTATGAGCGATGCAATGCAGAATAAATTCATCCGTTTCCCGGTCATTCCACTTTCTTTCTTTTTTCGATCCGGTAGAGGTGTCCCTACTGTGCTCTGTTTAACCCCTAGAGTTCGATAATGCATCCTCCTCCTTCCTTCTCTAGAACTGTACTTACCTAAGCACAGACTCGGTTAGGCCTGCAATTATTCCATCGCCGTAGGGATACCACTATCTCTCAGTGGGTTTACACTATCTTGTGAACAGATCATCACTTGATATTAAGCATCACATTTGGGTTAGGTTTTCTGTTCGTCAACAGTATCTCCTACCATTATATGTTTATGCAACATGACTTATCATATGCATGATCGATAAACATTTCACCAAAGACGATCAATGGATGCACATAACAAAATAAAAAATGTAAATGACATCTGAACATTAAAAGAGAAAATATTAGCGTGTTCTATCTAATTTTATAGATTTAAAACTTGAGCTTGCATGTAATAAGTTCACTACCTTTATATTATTAATTATTCTATATTTAGTCACTTATTACTAAGCATGCATTTGAATGACATTTTACAGGTTTCGGTATTATGAAACTCTTTTTATTTAATTACACTTGTTGATTAACTACTCACTATCTTATTAAACCTATTAGGCCGGCTTTATTTTTCAAATTAGGCCTTGTGTTTTGGGCCTTATGTGGATTAGTTTGGGGTTTTAATTTCTACCCTAATTTCCTTAAATTAGGTCCACAATAACCATAGGTCTAAATTTTAGTCTTGGACATTTTTACCCTTACTTTTTTTTCCAAAATGTCAAAACTACCCCCAAGTGCTTCTAAGGGCATTTCAGTCATTTATACTAATTCAATTTAGCTGAAATTTTTAGTATAAGACCTATAATTACTAAATTCCATATCTGGACAGTTTGATGTGAAAATTAAATCTGTTCCTACTAGAAAAATTCCTTAAGGCATTCGGGTACCCTATTTCCTTAAGGAAGTTTTGCATGCACCTATTTCTCTTGTCTTAAAATATCAATGCAAGTGTACTTATGTGAATGGATTATTTTTATTTCATCAAAGCATGTTCAGAGATGGTTGACAGTAGCAAATCACCATACCAAAGTCACCATTAATAGTTTTCCGTTCTTCAAAATCATCAAGCATTCAAACATGTGCAAAAATATGATTTGTTTCACATTTTCCAGCCATAAAAGCTCCAAGAAAATAGGTCATAGGGCACTGTCATTCCTTTATTTTCCACAAAACTTCATCTTTCAATTTCCCTCTCCATATCTTTGGTCACCAAAGCATAAGTTCACAACTTTTAAGCAAAGCATACAAAAACTATGATGGAAAGTAACAAGGTCAAATTCATAAAATCAAGCTTGCATGAATTTTTTTTTCTCCTCTCAAGTGCAACCCGTGGCTCTTTTAGGTCTCTAACTCACTTTTTGTAACCATATTTTCAACATGTAAGATATCTATAACACTTAAATGCCAAGGTAGACCCCAATCACAAAAGAAAAAGCAAGAAAGGTGCAATCGGCCAAATGACCTTCCCCATTCCCATTTTTTCTTCATCTAACTACATGCATGCATCCATTTCACAAGAAGATCAACTAAGCTATCATCCAACCCAAACCCATGGCCTCTACAATAGTTTTTCCCTCAACAAATCATAACCAAAGATCTCAATCCCCATGGACAACAAGTCTCTAATCACCCTTACCTTCTAGCTTATATTGTAGTCAATGATCTAAGAATTTTCTTAAAACAAACCTTATAGTTAGACATCAACAACAAAGAAAGAAAATACAAATGAGAGGGGCTCATGGGAGAGATTTTCTCTCATGGCTGAGAGCCCTAAGTGGCTTACCTTCTATATTTTTTTTTTTATCCTAAATTAATCCCTTCTTCTTATTCTTTCCTTTTCTTCTTCTCTTCTCTTCCTTCTTCTTTTTTTTTTTGATTTTTTTTTTTGTTTTCTTCTTCTTCGGCTGAATTGCTTCACTCGACCTCTATCTCCTCACAACTCTCTAGTCGACAAATCCAAAAACCAAAAGGACAATGATTGTTTTTTAGCATAAAATAGAAAAGTCTTAACCTACTTAAATAATGCTAAACTTGCCACCTACCTATTCTAGTAACATGAGCTTTGCCTTCTAACTAAAGAACAAGTTTGGGGAGTGGGTCATGGGCGACACTAGGGGGGCAGATGTTTGCATGTGTCCTATTCATTTCTACTAAGTATGATTAGCACAATCTCTTCAAAATAAAAAGTGATCATCGATTGGCCTATACTTCTTCAACGTTAAATGCTGTACAGAGGACAAAAAGAAGACCAATAAAAATCACCATGCAGTCGGCTAAAGAGGAGAAATTGAGAGAGAGAGAACAAAAGGGAGGTAGTTGACATTAATGCACTATTCGGCCAAACATGGGGTGTTAAAATAATTAATGCAAGATGAGGGATATTAATTACTAGGATATAAAATCATTATAGATTGAAAGTAGAGGCATAATTACATTGTAATTAGGCGATAAACTTAAGAAATAATTGTCTAATCAAGAATCATGAAATGCTATTAATATAAGGGAAAATTGGCGAATATGGTCACTAGGTTATTACCACCGTTGATGTTCGTTACTCCTTTGTTTGCCCTTCTAACGGAATGCGCGAATAGGTCAGCATTTTCGCCAGCTTACCTTCATTAATCCACTTCAGCAGCCTAGTCAAGCAACCAAGGTTAAAATGAACCATTTTCTGACCACTAGCCTCTTTGTAACTCTCTCTCTCTCTCAAACTCTGACCCACGTAAATGAACCGTTGGAGAAGGAAGGAGGACGAAGGTAAAGGATCAAAAGGTAGCACATGCTCGAATTCTACCAGTATGTTTCGGTGGATTCCACGCTGAAAGAACCAGTTTGCTCATCTGCTTGCCAACTTGGCATACTCTTCATCATAACTTCGTCTCTGGATTATTTCAACTTACAGGTCTTACTTTTAGCCTTCTCTTTCTGAGTGTTCGCTAAGTTTAACATT